>CATLJY010000256.1:0-43706 GCA_949987705.1 Thereva unica | reverse complement strand
TTCGATTACCATGTAGGCGGTTACACAAATCATTAATGAATTCTTGGGTTACCTGAGTAAATTAGTTCTTTAGTGATTTAATAAAAAAAATAGTGATTTAGTGTGTTTTAAGTGTGTTAATTGTTAAGGTGATCAATTTATTTTACATTCGTGGGGTGTTTTTCGTGTTTATTAAGGAAAAATATGCTGAATATTTAATTAAAAGTGATTTTAAAGTCATTAATTAATATATTATGCAATTATTATTAAACATATGTATAAGTGAAGAAAAGTGTGAAAGGAAAAATGAATAAGAAAAGTGTTTTTCTGCACCTATATTTTTAATAATTTCATAATATATGTATTAATCACTGTAAAATCACTTGTAGTTCAATAACTAATGATCGCCTTAACAATCAAAACACTTAAACCACACTTAATCACAATTTTTGTTTTTTTTTTTTTTTTTTGTTTTTAATGAAATCTCTAAAAAACTATTCATTGTACTTAGGGTTGCCAACTTTTTTTGAGAAAAATAACGTAACTTATCTTGGAAAGAGGAAAATAAAAAGTAGGTATTGGGAAAAAATATACATAAAGTATTTTCAAAATTTTATAGTTTAATTCATTTTCTTTTAACATTCATATTCATTTATATATTAGTGTAAATATTTTCATATTCAATTTCTTTTAAAAATATATTTTATGTGCTTTTGGCGCAAGCTATCAATTTTTCGTTTTTTTTTAAATGTTTGATAGCTCATACAACAATGTAAATCTAGATTTAAATAAATGAATAGCTCATTTTTTATTAAATTTAAAGACGATCTGTTTCTCTCTTCCCGCCACTTTGAATTCATCACAGAGAAAACTCTTTCAGTGAATGCTGAGGTGACGGGAACAGAGAGCAGATAGGATAATATTATTTTTATATTTGGAAAACTATCACATGCATTCTCAAGTACATATTGCCACTTTTCAGCAGTATTTTTTTCGGAAAACCTTTGACATTTTTTAATTTTCTTTGGATTTCTTTAAGTAATATTAGCCGTGTTTTTTTAATGAACTATATAGTTCTTTTATCGAGTTCATTAAAAAACGAGAAGGGAAATTTCATGATGCTTAAAAATTTCAAAATTAAACGGAAGTTAAGTGTTATTTTTTACACTGTAACACGAAATCCCTTCTAGAAAATAATAAATAAAAAAAATTAATAATTTGTTATAAATTTGCTCTCATCACTTTCTGGTTGTTTTTTTCTAAATTACGTCTTTCCGACCCCCGAAAGTATGCAATATTCCGGAAAGAAAGGGAAATTGAGAAATTTCCCAAACCCTCGATAGAGACCCCGATCAAACCTGGGTCTTGAGATTTGTATGGGGAGAACTATATAGTTCATTAAAAAAACACGGCTATTGTCTCAGAATACAAATTGTCCATTACAATATTTAACCTTTGTAATTGTAGCTGTAAAATAATATTTTCAAAATCTTTGAATTCAATCACATTTTTCAAAGATATAGTACCAAGTACTGAAAGCCAATTACTCTCGCTGAATTCAAACCACTTTTCTAAATAACTTAGGGCCGGTTTCACAGTGCGAACTTAAGTATAAAAATTAACTTAAGTTATACTTAAGTATGGATGCCTGTTTCACAGTCGCTACTTAAAATATACTTAAGTGTAACTTAAGTAGGCATTTCTCTAGACTTAAGTTTTGCTTAAATCAGAATGCATAGAAAATTCAAATGTCAGTTCATTTCAAGGAAATCGTGATTTAAAGGATTTTTTTTACAAAATGTACAGGTATTTAATGGACGACGATATTAGTGATGAGGAAGATGAACTTCTTTTCAATATTATAATTAGCCGGTGTCAGAGAATGGTTCGACCTCGTCCAAATAATTTTCACAGATGGAACGATAAAGAGTTTTATGTAAGATTTCGGTTAAGCAAGTCTTCCGCTTACAATATATTAGAAATAATTGGGCCTTGTATTGAGCACAAAACTACGTGGTATGTACATATTTTAATATGTCGCGAAACTTAAAAAACTCGATTTTACAGGAACAGTGCTCTAACATGTGAAAATATGTTACTTTTGACTCTGCGGTTGTATGCTACAGGGTGCATGTTAACAACTGCTGGTGATTTTTCAGGTGTATCGAAGTCTACAGCTTCTAGAGTTGTCGCAATTGTATCGCATTATATAGCTTTATTGAGAGACAGATTTGTAAAATTTCCTCAAAACCAAGAAGAGCTAAGAGCAAATAAGCAACGGTTTTTTAAAATTGCAAAATTCCCGAGGGTAATTGCTGCCCTTGATTGCACACATGTCAGGATTTTGTCGCCCGGTAAATATATAATGAAAGTTCTTTTCAATGATTTATAATTTGCATATTAGGAGGAGAAAAAGCAGAACTTTTTCGAAATAGGAAAGGATTTTTTTCTATAAACGTGCAAACAATGTGCGATTCTCAGCTTAAGATTCTGGACATAGTAGCACGATGGCCTGGATCTTCCCATGATGCCACAATATTTAACAATTCCAGGATATGTTCACGTTTTGAAAACGAAGAATTCGGAGATAGTCTCATAGTTGCGGATAGTGGCTATCAGAACAGAACATATGTCATGACTCCGTTATCTGCAGTAAGGTCAAACGAGGAAAATTTATATAACGAGTCTCTTATACGGACTAGAAATTGTGTTGGAAGGAGTTATGGCGTTTGGAAGAGGAGGTTTCCTATACTCTCTCTAGCAGTGCGTCTGAAACTAGTTAAAGTTCAAAGTGTCATAGTAGCTACAGCTGTTCTGCATAATTTATGCTGCATAAACAATGAAACAGATCCACCAGATTTGTCGGAAGCAGAACAAAATGCTATTAACTTTGTAACCGCTGTCCCACATAACCGAAGATCGGTAAGCTTCAATAACTCTGCCAGACGTGCACTAATTGATAATTATTTCAAAAATCTTCTATAAATTAAATAATTTTTTCTTTATTTTAATTGTTTTTTTTTAATTTCTAATTCGCACTTAAAAATTTCCAATTTTATTTTGTGTTCCTCTTGCATAATTTGAATTCTTTTGTCGTGTTCCTTTTGTAAAATTTTCATTTCAAGAGCGTGCTTCTCCTCCATTAATTTTATGGAAATTTCAGCTTCGGCAAGCTGCTCCCACTTGCTTTGATATCTCTTCTTCTGAACATCACGAAGTTCTTTCGCTTTGGGTGCCCTTAGCATTCCACTGTCATAATTTGACCACGATTTGGAAGGATTATTGTTAGCTATACATGCAAAATAATATTATTAAATTTGCTTTAACTGACAACCAACTATCTATTTACTATTACTTTCATTACATAAAGAAGTGTCATCTTGCTTGTCGCTACAAACATCCAAACATTCAACAACTACAGCGTTACTATCTTTATTAGCTGTAACGTCGCCGTCATACACTGATTCCAGCCCTTCAATTTGTTCATTAGGCCAGGTTTTTAACAGCTTCATCTATATCTGTTACCGCTGTGTTTTGGCTAGGACCTCCTCCTGTCGAATATATCTTTCTCTCCTCTTCGGCAAAATGTATTTTTGAGTCTTTTTTTAAATTTAAATATTTTTTTTTTAAACGCTTGCACTTCTAAATGAACCCGCAGTTTCCGCATTAAAAATTTGCTCGACTTTCGTCCAAGCTTCATTTCTTTTTTCAACACCAACTCGGTCAGTTTTTTTGCATTCTATAATGCCTTTAAACTTTTCGACTACATCTAAAATTAGCTTAACTTCTTCCGAAGAAAAGTTCTTGCTTCTTTTAGTATTATTGTTCATTTGAAATTGTTATATTTTTCTTTTTAATAAACCTTGATAATTTTCGGATAAAATTACCACCGTTTAGATGCTCAACTGTTTTAACATTTCTTAAATTGGCTATTGTAACTTCATAATTTACAATATTGAGGTGCCGCCGTAAGAAACAAATGTAATAGTAAGAAGAAGAAAAAATTTCACTGTGAAACGGAATTTGACTTAAGTTATACTTAAGTGAGACAATTTACTTAAGTTTAAGCAAAACTTAAGTTCGCACTGTGAAACCGGCCCTTAATCTCATGTCAATAAAGAGTAAAAAATTATTGACAATTCTATTAAACTGTTCGGGTGATGATTGTTCAAGAATTCTTAATCTCTTTTTCGATTCATAGCCAAAATATTTATCAGATGTTCTTTGTATTTTATTGGTTTTTTAAATTATCCATAATATTATAGACATCCAATATAGTGACATAGTTGCCTTCCACACATTTTATTGTTTTATTAAATATATGCAGCATATAGCTTACAAAATATAGGTAAATTTCAATCACTTTATGATCCTGTTCTTTTTGTAACATTAATAAATTTTTTATAGCCATTGGACAATCATCACCTAAACTTTGAAAATAATTACATATTGGTATCCAATTCAGTAAAAGTGTATCAACGGCTCTGCCCAGGTCACGGTCCTGTTAACTAATGTATAATATCAAGTTAAGCTGACTAGCCACAGACGCTGCCTTCTGTGTATTTGCGGGACTTTAATTCCAAATACCGAAATAACTATGAAAAGTTTATCCCAAGGTCATTATATTGTAGACTAAATAAGAACACAAAATAAACTCTACTCTAACCATCTAACTTATGGTATTCATGCTGATTTTATTGTATTAACATCACTGAAAAATAAAAATCTTTAAATTTGTCTAATAAAACATCTTAAATTACAACTAATAATGTGCCTTGAGTATAAAAGATACACCAAATACGTAACTTGACACCACTCGTGCGTTCTTAAGAGAAAATAAGGAAAAAGTGATGCCACCAAAGTTTAATTCCTAAGGCTTACCCAAAACAACGGTGGAATTCCACTTTAACGCAATCAAATTACAAATTCTTCAAAGCATTTTATCTTGTTTTGAAGGAAAACTTCAGAACACACTCGAGTTAGAAATTATTTTAAGTGAAACCGAAAAACACTTGCGAAAACATGTTTGGGTTAGTCTGTAACAGTTGAACGAATTCGGTTGAAAGACTTTTTAATGACAAGCTTGGAGTATTTTACTGTTATTTAGATGAAACCAATAGATCAATAGTTAATTAATGTGCAATTTCCTTCAATAGGATTAGTTTATATTTATATTTTCTTTCAACGGATTAGTTTATATTTATATTTTCTTTCAACGGATTAGTTTATATTTATATTTTAAATAGGAATATTTATCAATAATTTCCTATATATGCCCGAAACAATTAAAAATTAAGGTTATGACTTTTCGATTTTATGCTGTTACAAAATAACGATATATGTATAAACCTCTCTATACAGTGTGTATATAATAAGTTTGCATAGCGGCCGACTGTTGACCGGTTGATGAATGGGGTGGGGACATCATAAGAGTTTAGCACTCTGTATTTTTTGTAACCCTATAACCTATTTCCGTATATATGGCACCTCTGCACTCAGAATACATTTTCTACCAAAATTAGAAAGCTGGGATGAAAAATGTCTGTTTTGTCCTAAAAAGACAAAACAATTAAATAAAAAATTAAAAATGAAAAGGTTACCTTTTCCACATTCCTTGCCCCAATATAAACAAACTTGATATGTCAACATAATGACATGCAAGTAAATTGCATATATGGACGGCGACGATATCGTAATTTAGTACATACGATATATATATGTATGTGGGAAGCGTCAAATGAGGAAGCAGCATTAAGAATTACGTTCTAGTTTGAGCAACTATACCCCCCACCTAGACTCGATATCCAGCAACTAGAGGTCGGCGAAGGATACGAGACTAGAAGGCAAAAATCAAAAGTTCAATCTTCTCTGGACATCGGCCGAGAAGGTTAGTATTTGGAATTATTCCGATACATATTATAGGGACTTAGATAATTGGTGGGCTTTTAGCCGCTGATTTTTGTGATAGGTTTATTTAGCACAAGTGTTGTTTTTTCAGGTTTGAAACTATTTAATTTTTACTGAAATCCCCAGGCGTACTAGCTTCGTTTAAAAATAATTCTTATTTTTGCCGGGTAAATATTTAAGTATCAACACCAGGCTGAATAGCGGTTGGCTAATTCAACCACGGAACCAGCAAAGAAAAGATTAGCAAAGTTACTTGCGGTAACTGATGCAAAGGGCTTTTTAGGCAAATCTAAGTCCTCTGGTAGGAATTATTCCACCAGGCATCGGAATTTTAATTTATATTAAAAATAATTCCAGGCTCTAGTAAGATACAAGTTGCATAGAGTGCAGCAGAATATTTTTTTGCTTATAAATTGTTATAACCAAGTCGGCGAAGTAAATTTACTCCATTTTCTAGCAACTTTGTAATATACAAGTTGCATAGAGGGCATCAGAATATTTTTTCTGATTTATAAATTGTTGTAAACAATTCGGCGAAGTAAATTTACTCCATTTATCACAACTTTGTTGTATACAAATTGTGTAGAGAGCACCAGTATATTCATCTGGTTATAAATTGATAACACAATTAGCGAGTTCATTACAGACAAGTTTGAACCAGGATCTTCCTCCGGTTTACACCTGTTTTAGGCGATTTCACGTGAGCTTGTATAGGATAAGAGCCATACAAGACTCATTTAGCAAACTTAAATTTCTATGGTTTGGGATATCCAACCATATTTAAATAATAATAAAATTTACAATTTTATTTAAAGATTAGTAGGAATTCTTCTCCTAAAGCACCCCCCCCCCCGAGGTTGGATACACAGCGGATTTACCTGATTGAGGCAGTACTTCAAGGAATATTTGGAGAAGACCAGCTGTTTTTTATTCAAATTTTTATTTTACAGCAAAGAAGTCGAGTAACGTAGAGTTAATTTTAAGCATAGATTTAATTAGAATTTATAATTTATAGGAGAAATATATTTGTATCAAACGGACCTTAGACTCTTTTATTTAGAGCAGCCGGCACCTATCTTCCTTTTCAGATATTTTAATTATTACGACGATCACCTCCTAACACCTGGTCTTTGACCGGTATTAAGAAAGTGACGCCGTAACAATGTCTAAACAATTTTTATATTACGGCCTTTACTTTTGAAGTTAAAAGCTATTTTGATATTAAAATTGGCTTTATTTGGTACTAACTACTACTGGTAACAAAAGCTTAAGTAAAAAAGAACTAAAAAAGAACAGGTGGAACAAACTGAACGAGAGCTACTGGAGAAAAAAAATTTTATTTTTAAGTGATAAATCCAAAGCTGCAAAGCAGAACGGTCGGCAAAGTATTGTTTCTACGCTGGTGACAAGAAAGTACTACCGCTGCTTTTTCATCTCAAATCGTAATTTTAAATATGACTTTTTAAATGTCTGGCACTTGGCAAGTTGTTTTTAAATTACAAATGAACGCGGAAAATTGAGAATTTATTGTTACTACTAAACTAGTAGAACTAGCCAGCAGCTCAATCGAAAGCTTTTAGTCACATTGGACTAGTTAGACTCGAGAAAAACTAATTATTTTCTGGTACATACTTTTCTAGTAGCCCAAGAATAGTACTGTCCAGTCAACTTAGCCAAACAGATTTTTCCTCCACTTAAAATGACAATCGCTCTCCTAATAATGACAATCCAGTTACACAAATATACAATTTAAAAGATATGTGGGTTCAAAACATGAGCAAAATACTAAAAAATGAAAAAATTGGGATTTGGCTCATGCTTTGAACCTACATATCTTATAAACGGAGTCACTCAAGTTTCTGTTCTTTATATCAAATAAAAGAATACACATTTACCTAAAAGATGAGCCTAAGTATATTGCTTGACGATAATTAGTCTAGGAGTTATTCAACTCAAAATAAATTTAAAAAATACATTGTTTTTTCGTAAAAAACCCCCCCTCTCCTCAACAAATTTTCCTCCAAATACATCCAGGAATCATCCCTAAACAAATTAGCAACGTAGTCCAAATTGAACGTCTGATAACCTAAACAAGTCGCGGAAACGGTGATAACTCATGAATGGCAATTCGTACGGGAAAATGATTTTTGTAGAGAATCGCATGATCTACAAACTTGAACATTGCTTTATTATACGACTTACGATTTAAGATGTATTTGCAAAAACTGATATTTTGACCCTAAAACCGCCTAAAAATTGGGTGTAGTAAATCGGTGGACTTTAGAATCCTTTATTAAGAACCCTAAAGTTACCTTACTAATTATAAACAGCTTCGAAACCTCGTCAATGCTAACGTTAAGTCTGCCAAATGTGAGTTCTATTCCCGCAAATTTAATCCTGCTCTAAATTCTAAACAACTACGGTCTAAAATTCGTTCGCTTGGCATTCATGCTCCTACTTCTATCCATTTTGATCTAGATGTAAACTTTATCAAAAAAATTTTAAAAAGTTTAATAAATATCCTTTCTAACTTCAGGTTTCGAATTTCCTCATTGAAGAGTTACTGAAAATATTTTGCTTTAGGAAAACTAAGATCAAGTCGGTGAGCCATTTAATAGTATCTTTTGGAGTGTTAAATAATATTTTCATGCACTTTATAACAAAAAAGTTTGCCTTCATTTTAATCGATTGTTTCTGGCGTTCCTATTCGAAATTGCATTTCATTGTTTATATAACAAACAAAGTCATTATAAACAGTTTGCTACAGAAATTTCTTGGCTTCTCTTATATTAATGTCCCATTAGTGCGATATTATAAAATGTTCCTTGTCTTATACAATTGGTATTCTATATACATCTTACCTCTATTTAAAAGTGGGGTTTCTATGCTATCTCTGTTTCAACGATATCCGCAACCCCATGACATATTTACTCCAAGGATATAAAATTCTAGAGTTGGCTCTAACGAATTTCATTATAAAACCCTTTCGACAATCACCTCTATGACATCCTTAAAATTTGTGTTTTGTAGGAGCACGGTTGCACGTACCTAAGAATTAATTAAAAAGCTTAAGCGAGCACCAAGAATTTCATTTCGCTTCCAACATAACTCAGCTACGTTTATTGCTATTAACACACGTTAATTATTACGCATGTGAGCTATGGAAGAAACAGGGCTATAGTATGACACGGAAAGACAAGAACTTTGTAATTGTTGGAATGCTTTTGACATTGTGAATTACGAGAAGTTCTGTAAGGTTAATTGTCAGAAAAAGAAAAAAAGACCCTTAAATTCCCCACTTTATCATCACAAAAATTTTTTATGTCTTAATAAAATTTATGGGTTTTGCATTAGAATGTGTATAAAACTGCTCCTATCAAACTTAGTAGAGTTTTATATGTAATCAAACATGTGCTGAAAAATCCATAAAAACCGTGAGAGAGATTCTCTAACCATAAAGTAAGGGCTTTGCTGGGGCTTTAAACTGCAAAAAGTCCATATCTATTCGACACTGGCATCAGTGAGTTGTGAGTGGTCAAAGTAAACGAAAGCCAGTTGTATGTAAATAGCGGGTGTCTCATGGCAGATTTTGAATTTGAATTTCGAATATTTGTAAACCCGTTGTGCGGAGGAGTGGGAAGGTGTCCGACGTGGCTTGCGAAGCAGATTAAAGAATCTGAAGAATAATACAAATAATATAAAAGCAGATTTTCATCAAATATAAAACTTAATTTTCTTATATCAGATCTGTAAGTCGACATATTTCCATCCATCCAATGGCGCTACAGCCCAAATCAACCCTTGGCCTCCTCTAGGGCATTTCTCCAAGTTTCACGGTTCCTTGCAGCAGTTCTCCAGTTCCGAATGTTGAGCATTGTCTCTGCCTCGACCGTCACAGAGTCTATCTATCTACCCACGTCTAACTGCTGGTCTATTTCCTGGAATTTATGCTACACCATAAGCCGTTTTGGAATGCGTTTTTCGTTCATCCTAATTACATGGCCGGCTAGTCATAGTCTGTTGATTTTTATAAAGGTTAAGAGTTGTGGGTCGTCAAAATATTCCATACAACTCGTTGTTGTATCTCCTACGCCATATTCCATCCTTCCTCTTTGGGCCTATTATGCATCTGAGAACTTTCCTCTCAAACCTGTTGACGCGTTCCTCTATGTCCTGGGTCATAGCCCAAGTCTTGCTGCCATAGCACAGTACTGGTCGTATTACTGTTTTGTAAAGTAAAAGTCTCGTTTTTCTGTGCACAAATCTTGAGTGTAGGATTTGTTTTTGGGCATAAAAAGCTCTGTTAACCAGTAGTACTCGTCTGGTTATTTCTTCTTTGTCATCGTTTCTTTTTGTAATTATACTACTAGATTGTGTTTTTCGATGGTTATATTTCTTCCCATTCTTAATTCGACATAGACTTCTGTTACTGCCAAGAAGGACCTTCCCACGATGTAAGTAGTTGTACAGACTGCGTTGTTATGGACGCATTTCTTATCACCCATTCTAGGGCGTTTTTCTTATCACCCATTCTAGGGCCAAGTTTAAAAGCATGGTCCATCTCCTTGTCTAAGGCCTGAATTACTCTGTCGCTGACGTCGGTCGCGCACCGTCAGTCGCGTAGCGCGCTGGCCATCAGCAGCAATGAAAACATCCGCAGTGCGATACCGACCGCAATCATCATCATCGGTATCAATATTCATGGCAACTACACGCGCGCACGTACCATTTAGCCGACGGTCGGGAACAGAGTGAGGATGCTCATAGCGTTCTATAGCGCGTCAGTCGACCGACGTACGCGGCGCTGACGAGCGAGACCGACGCTCGCCATACGCGGCGCGTAGCAACTCGCGCGTCGCTGATGTCAGCGTCACAGTGTGGTACTTTATAGAACACAACGTATATTCGTACGCGCGACCGACGTACGCGACCGACGTCAGCGACAGAGTAATTCAGGCCTAAGTCCTTGTCGCACTTCGAACTCTACTGTTACTGCATTTTGGATCCTTATTTTCGCCAGGGAGCTATTCGTTGCACATTTTATCAGTTGTACCAGCTTGAAGGGGACTCCTAATTCCTATAGGATTCTGTACAGCATCTCTCTGTTTATCGAGTCATATGCCTGTTGAAAGTCGACAAATATCTGTTATACATAATCTATATTCCTTTCCCAGGTTTTCTCCAGAATTTGTTTTAATTTCAGCAGCTGGTGCGATGTTGACCTGTTTGTCCTAAAACCAGCTTGGTATTTTCATATAAAGCCTTCCGCTATAGGTTTTAGTTTTGTTTCACAAGGATTGTGAAGGTTTTGTAGCTGGTGCTGAGTAGTGAGATCCCTGTGTAGTTAATTTATCCCCCTTCTTGTAGATTGGACACATAATCGCTTTCTTCCAGTCATCTGGTATAATTTCTTCCTCCCAGATGTTGCGTATGAGTTCGTGTAAGTTTCTTAAGAGTTGCGGTCTTCCTTCCTTTAGTAGCTCAGCTGCGATTCCATCGATGCTAGGGATTTGTTGCTTTTTTGTCTTTTCACAGCTTCCCGAACCTCTTCCAGTGTTGGTGGTTCTATTGGAATACTATCTCGGGGGATTACCATTGCCTCCGCCTGTGCGTCTTCGTTTATTGCTTGGGTTGGATTCAATAAGTTTTGAAAATATTGTCTCCATCTTTCCTTTATTCTATCCGGGTCTGCTAATAGGTTCCCATCTATGTCTCTGCAGATATCCGTTCTTGGCTGAAACTTATTGCTGATCTGGCGTGTTCCTTTGTAAGCTTGCCTGATTCTCCCTTCGTTGAAGTCTTCCTGTATCTGTAGGATCCGCCTGTTTAGAAACTCTCTTTTCTTTTTTCTGCACAACTTGGCTGCAGTTATTCTTTTTAGCTTAAAGACTTCCATCCTTGCTCTTGTGGGCCTTGCGATGTATTCTGTATTCTGATAACCAGATCTTCTTTCTTCAAGTTTTAGCTTGTCTAAATCGCACTTTAGTTGTGTTTGCCCTCTGTGGGTTTTGCTCGTTATCCGGGCTCTTAATTTCACTTTAACGAGATAGTGGTCCGAGCCACAGCACACTCCCCTCATAGTTCTCACATCCAGTATACTCGTGGCCCTTCTTCTCTCAATTAGGATTTGCGCGTTTTCGAGAAAATGTCATTTTAAAAAAACCCATACAAAAAAATACACACTACCACAAATTTTAAGCCCTTTATCATAAACCAATGAACTTATAATATAATACAAAATTATAGAAGAATCAAAATACCTTGCTTGATCACCGACATAACACACTTCCGTAGATTTCATCGTTAAACGTTAGAAATTAATGTTTTTATATCGCGCATAAACTGGTATTCCTTTTTCGCTGAAGTATTATTTTGCCTAAACTATGAACTTTATGCTCATGCCCTTGCTGACTCATATCAGTCAGCGACTTAATATTTTTACACGTGATCTGATACATTATTACAACTACGATGATACAATTTTTTTGAAAAATTTCCACATTTTGAAAATTGAGTTTTGAGCAGAACCTTCTATGAGCGGGCCTGCTGTGCGCCGGCTCCGCCGTATATTGGAAATAAAAAATACTGAATAAATAATCACACTGTTATTGTTACATTTGAGAATAAATAAAAATAAAAATACTGCAAAATTATATGTATATTGTGTTTATATATTGTATAACGAATAAGCAACATGGTAGTTGTCACGGGATAAGCTGTCCTGTGAGTCTTTTATGCTCACTTTCGATCTTGCACTGTTCAACCCTTGAATCCTAGCAGACGGCTTGAGTATACCATGCAGACAAGATAATTTGATGAAGTTGTTGGCATCTAAAAATATTGTAACTAAATTATATAGAAGTAGTTATTTATTTGCAAAAACTTACCATCATTGGATTTATTTTCCTTTCCAAGTAAGGAATATTGTTTAATACAGGCAGAGTCTTTTAAATCACTTCTCAAAATTCCATTTATTTTGGAAGTAAAGTTCTCCCACTTGAGAAGTAAGGCGTCCTTCTTGCCGGGATAAAGGGCTTCAAAATCAATATCAATCTGAAAATGCATCGCGATTAAATTTTAATTACCGTACAGAAGAGTTGTAATATTATAGAAAAATATGGGAATGGCTTGCTTTTAGTATAGGCCATTCCGTAAATATGGAACCTAGATTGGCATTCTTAAATTTTGCTAAGCGGTTGAAGACTGTTCTTTTATATTTCTCCCTAGTTTCTTCTTCATTATCATGGTTATAACGAAGCCATGTCTTGGTCATTTGATATTCTTCGTTCCCTAAAATTTTATATATGGTTATTTTATTTGAAGTTGTAATAATTCTAGCTTTAAGAACCTAGGATTAAATTTTCATTGTCATTATCCTTGGCTTTAAATGTGTTTTGGTTGGAAATTTGAAACCTTGGTGCCTCTTTTTGACGGGTATTTTTAATTAATCCCCTTCGTTTTAGTTTGCTTACTTTATTCCTATGTTTATCATACAGAATGCCTTTGGGACAACTCCCAACTTTTCGGGGTATATAGTACGTAAACTGTAATTGAAGGTACGTTATTTAGTAAACAGTTAATTGAAAAAAATATTTACTTTATTTTCACTCGGAAAAACTAGTGCAATTTGTTCGGAGTAATATTTAATTTGCGATAACGACATACTTTGTTGCTTCGACATGAAATGTTCAGTTATGATATCTATTACAACCCTCTTATCTTCCTCATCCAAAGACTTCTTTTCATTAAATTTATTTAATATACGTTTTCCGTATGTACAGGATTGAATCAAAATTAGGAGCTCCTATGAAAAGAATAACTGTCGATTGTTCGCATTAATAACTCAAATATGTTACTGGCGTCGAAGTATTAACAGAAGAGGTTGAGGCAAATATTTCGCTTTCTGAGGATACACCCGAATTCGTGGCTGGCGGAGATACTTCCGAAGAGTTCTTCTCCAAATCAGTTTGTGTTACAGTGCTTTCATCGTGCGATTTTTTCCGCCAGTTGGAGAGATGAAATTTAAAAAGAACGCGGTTCCCCATTTGTGTTACGGGGAAGAGATCATTTAATATCACTATCGCAAATGTGCCTTAAGTGCCATAAAGTCAACCCTGTTCCTTTATTTTAGAAAGACATCGCAATATATACATATAATAAAATATTTGATAATTTACCATTCAGCTTTTCTATATCTTGTGAAAATCCCCAAGATGTCAATAGTATTTCAAATTCATTATCCTTTAATGAAGAATTTTGAGAAATATTACTAGAAACCGGGTCTTGCAATGCTAATTCGAATTCTGGGTTGTCATTCATTTCAAATATTTGAATATCGGACGCTATATCAAAAAGTAGACTAGATCTTTTTTTATCAGTTTCATAACTTATATAGGCGGACTGTTCAGCAGCTTTTAATTCTTGAATATCCTGACTACACGTGGCCATTTTTACAAAAAAATATTTGATGTTTGTTTAACCAAGTCTCTACAAAGTGTTTTCTTTGCTCTAAATAATTATAATTTTTCTGTGCAATTAGATTTTGTAAAAGATATCTAAATTTTATTCTGTTAGCGATTCGCCCCACCGGAAATTTGTGTGAAAGAACTTCTTCATCCAGTAAATTTTCATATTCCCGAAAGTAAACTTTTGTTTTTAAACATAACGACGTCTCAAATTCCCACTTGAGCATACAATTTTTCAAATTATTATCACACTATAAACATAAATAAGTTTTTAATCTTAATTTTCAAAAGTTAAATTATAAATTTTAAAAATTAAAAAAATTAATCGACAATAATCGCGCTCAGTAAAGTAAACTATGTTTCATTCATTAATGTATTTAAATCGATTAGTGAAAATTAAGCAATTTAGTAACTTACCATGAAAACTCCAGGCAAAACTTTTTTTTAACTTTTTCACTTTTTCCTAGTTTTTTTTACTTTTTATTTTCACTGTAACCACACACTTCAACGTTCAGTATCGGACTGAGACTATGATATGATGCGCACTTTAAGTATGCATTCAATAGCAGCATGCATAGAGTAAGTATGAGTTCCTTAACTTAGCTATAAAAGTGCTTAAAACGAGCACGTCAAGCTACGCAAATGAAACAAAACACTGAGAATTAGCATGAACCATTCTCAACCTAAAGGATGCTTAAAAGTTCTCAGAACCTGCGCAGGGCCGTACTTAGAGTATTACTGTGGTTGGTAGAAATGAGCACATAGCACACAATTTTAGAAAAAGGTACTATAAGCAAGAATACCATCCTTGATACATTGACAAAAGGCTAGATCACGATAGTTGAATCAAGAATTTCAGCATATGCTTAAATTTACCCTACCATACTTAATTATAGATCTCGAAAAAAATTTCTACCTTGATTGAACGGCCTGAAAGAAAGCTCTTAATCCAGTTCCTTAGAACTAAGTGTATACCAATAGCTTGGAGTTTATTCAACAGAGCTGGGTGCCATACTCTGTCAAAAGCCTTTGATATACATATGTATCTAGAGCAACCAGACCAGACTCGCCAAAACTGTAAATGCTTTGGTTGATACGCTCGGTTAAACACACAAGCAGATCGCGAGTAGACCGTTTAGATCTGAAGCCGTATTGCCTGTCATGTATAATTTGGTTGGATTCTAGATATTTCATCAGCTTTTTATTGATTATTGTCTCCATGATTTTGGAGAGAACAGAAGTAATTGCTATTGGGCGGTAGTTTAAGGGGTCGGTGGCTTCACCTTTTTTGGGAAAAAGTTGGCGCAGAGGTTTAGCCAAAGGTGAGGCACATTTTTTAAGTATCATAGGGGGGATTTTGTCGGGGCCAGTGGATTTATTGACATCGAGTTCTTTGAGATACTTATAAACACCTCGCGAGTCCTGAAGTGAACTCCGTCCATTGAGTGGGTGGTATTCTCGAGAGTGGGGGGTGACATGGCACCATCGGGTAAAGAGGAATTCGTGGCGAACAGAGAAGCTAATAGGTCGGCCTACTACCATTGAGTTCGAGCTAGCGAAATCGATCAATCTATTACCGTTGTCATTGGTAGCGTCATATAGGCTGTGCTTTCCTATGACTCCTAGGAAATCCTCTTCTTTTCCTACTTTGACGTTCATGTCTCCAAGCACCATTTTAATTTCGTTTGACGGTATTAATCTGATGGCGTTTGTTAGCTGCTGGTAGAATTTCTCTTTCTCCTCATCCGTCTTATCTTTTGTGGGCGCATGGACGTTTATAAGACTAATGTTATGTAGTCTTGTTTTAATCCGAAGCGTACATATTCTATTATTTACTGGCTTGAAGTCCAGTATCAGTGATTTCATTTTTTTTTCTGCTATGAAGGCAACTCCGGACTCTCTTCTTCCATTCGATGAACCGCTGGAGAGTATCGTGTGGGTTCTGAGTTCTGAGATGCCACTGTGAGTCCATTTGGTTTCTTGTTTCCAGCAGTAATATGTAAAAACGAACGCAGAGCGTACGTCCTGTTGAGCTTTCTAACACTCCAAGTTCCAAAATCAAATTCCACATTTCGTTGCCTGGGTAATTGCCGTTGGGTCCGTCCTGTCCGAGACCTGCCTTGAATATTCGTTACGGTGGGTTTTTATGGTGGAAGGTTGTCAGCCTGCCGCGCAACCAATGGAATATCTTGAATACAACCAAATATTGAACGACAAACACTGGTGACCTCCTTGTTTGCCTAACGGAGCACCTCAGATACACCGATTTGGTGAATCTGGCCTTAAGAACTGGATTGAGAGCCTCCTTTCTGGCCGTTCAAGCAAGGTGGGTACTATTGGGCAATTCACTCCACAGCTTTGCTGACGACAGACGGTACTCTACGTTACTCCTATGGTTTTGATAATGTAACGCAAGGCCGTGCCAGGACTAAAATATAAACATTTGAAATATATTTTTGGTGGGCTTGGAACACATTTTTCTAGACAAGTCGTTCTTATTTAATTATACAGTAGTTATGCAGGTTTTTATGCGCCCCATGGTTTTATTTTAGTCTGTTAAAAGTCCCAGAATATTACTTGATCCGTTGACGCAGCGCCACAAAGTGCCCCTAGGCATACGACATGAGAAAACAGCACGGTTACTATTGCACGATTTCTTACCAAACGCCAGAATCTCAAAAGGTCAATGTTTATGTTGTTATTATTTTCTAGTTTTTGGTACAGCTTATAATTTCAAATAAAACCATTTAACTTAAAAGTTTGTTTACCTATTTTTTATTTTCTAGTTTTTAGTGCCTTGAGGCTGAAACGCTAACGACATATTATTTTTATCCACCCTAATGCCACACAGTCCTCGACACGTTTCTAACGTTGACTTGGGTGGTGTATCGCTAACGACGTATCATTTTTATCCACCCTAACGCCACACAGTTCTCGGCACAATACAGAAACCTTAACTTGGGTGCATTCAAAAGATCAAAAATCATTCCAATGAAATAACCTGATCATTATTGTATTCCTTTTAGTGTTAATTCTGTTATTTTTGGATTTCACTTTTTAAAAAATTCTGGTGAACTGATTAGTTATGCATACCATATTTCAGAACATATTTGCAAAAATCATCCGCTGTTTTGAATTTTCAAATTTTGACCACAGAATCGTCATTTGTGACCCTGAAAACCCCCCGAAACCGATTTTCAATGGATGCAGCACACATTTCCAAAATTCACCCGCCATATTGCCGCCACCATTTTGAATTTTCAAGTTTTGACCACAAAATCGTCATTTGCGGCCCTAAAAACCCCGCGATACCGATTTTCAATGGATTCAGAACACATTTGCAAAATTCATCCGCCATATTGGCGCCGCCATTTTGAATTTTCAAATTTGGACCACAGAATCGTCATTTGTGGCCCCAAAAACCGCCCGATACCGATTTTCAATGGATTCGGAACACATTTGCAAAATTCATCCGCCATATTGGCGTCGCCATTTTGAATTTTCAAATTTTGACCACAGAATCGTCATTTGTGGGCCTAAAAAACCCCTTATGCCGAGTTTCAATGAAATCGGAACTCAATTGGAAAACTCGTCCGCCATCTTGGAACCGCCATCTTGATTTTTTTTACAAAATGGTCAGATTGCATTGTCACGGGAACTCAATGTGTGGGCAAAGTTTCATAAGAATCGGTTTAGTAGAAGTAGTTGAAAAAGCTGTCGCAAGATTTGAACCAAAGAAACAAACAAATATACGAGGTCAAGCTAAATAAAACCATTAAAAATATCGACTTAGTTGAGGTGCCCGTTCGAAGAATATTAATCAAAATATGATCTGAAAAGATTTTCATAAAATTCGGTCGAACCGTTTTTTTGTTTAAACGACGTTCGTGATTTTTGTACCTACACGATACCGCATGAACTAAAAACTATATCGATTTCTGTGAGGTTCCGAAAGAAGAATATTAACGAAAAAATGCCCTGAAAAAATTTCATTACAATCGGTCAGACCTTCTTTTGATTAAATGGATAAACTTCGGATAAATGTCAGAAAGACCTTAAAATGATAATTTTTGCTAATATCTAATAAACTCGATGGAATGAGACCCGCTCTAAACGAAGTGATCTTTTTTGGATTCTGCACAGCGATATCCTTCCAACAAAACATCACTTGTCCAAATCCGATGTTACGTACTAATTTGCACGCACGGCTCGGCTATACTCAGCGTTGGGCGTGGGTTATAGAAAAATAAAATTATGGGCGCCACGTAGTTTTGAGGACTACGAACCTGTAACCTGGGTGCTAACGTGGGGCTTGAACCCACTCAGAACAAATAAAATAAAATATAAGACAACAAAAAAAAACTTCGGAAAATTCGGTTTATTATAAATAAATTCAGTTCAAAATAAAATCAATAAAGTAATAATAAAATAAAAAAATATAATATAATATAACACTACAGGGCACTTTAAGATTAAATGCAATTTAAAAAAAATGGATAATTAAATAATAAAAGGCAATATTCCGCAGTTAATGGAAAAAATCTAATTAAATAAAATAAAATAAGATACAAAAAAAACAGGACTTAACTTTTCCGTTTGATCCGTCCCGCAATCCTCTATCCCTGTAACGGTCACTTTCCTCCAAAATATATATATCACCTACGTATACACTTTTCACTGGCCGCACAATCACTACTGACAGAGAGAGAGTATCCATCAGGGGCCCAACTTTTATAGGGAAAAACCCACTATTCCACAAGTTCCATCCATCGTTTCGGACCATTTTCCAACCGTCCCACCCCACCGGATGGACTCGGTTGGACCGGTTGAAATCGGGCTAGTCATTATTATTAAAAAAAATATTCGGGAAATAATCCCTAATTTTTGGGCAACATAATACTACACCTCGGAAAATTCAGCGACCAAGCATATTCTCGCAATTGGCGAAGGAGCTTGAGCATGACAGCTCAAGATATGCTGGCGGATTTTCCGGGTAGCTAGGGTTTTCCTTTTTTTTTTGAAATCTAGAGCACTCTCTGATGATCTCCCTTCTGCGCGATCAGAGTGCTGAGCTTCAGGACTTGTAATCATGGGAGCTCCTGACTATTTTCGTACATATGGAGGGCTATGATTAACGCTGAGGATTGCGGGTCGTTTACAACATCGCTACTGCTAGAGTCCTCAGATAAGTTATATACACCACATATTAATTATATCTGTTTTAAACTAGGTTGGGCCGGTTTCCGCAAATCCTTCTCCCCGTAGGACATAGGTCCACCCTGGTCGTTACGAGCTTGACCGTCTTCCTAGTTCCAGGCAACGCACCGAGTGTCTTTAAGCATCCGTGTCCTTCGTGCTAACCTGTAAGGAAGATTTATCAGCCATATGTTGTTCAGGCGGACGGCACACACATAGAGAAGACAGATAAGTACAGCACAAATTTTTATTAAAAAATATTCAATAAATTTTTCTCATTTTAGGAACATAACACCGACAACCTTTAAAATCGTGCAAAAATTTCGTTACCCTTTACAAACAGCACGAATTTTTCAGGCCTTGGATCAACACTTTTTTGACAGGGAATTGTTTTCTACGCGTGATACAGTTTCAGAAAATTGCGGCTCATCCAGGGATTTTCAGTAGTTACCAAAGAATTTTCTTTTTGGTCAAGTCTGACAAGTACTATCAAAAGAAAGCTTTGGAGTATCCAAATGAAATCATTCTGTTTCCAGTTTATCAGCGGCACTTCACCACGCTCAATACGAATTCGAACACCCGCTTTAGGGTATCAAACGAAGTACGAAGAAAATATTTGTTTATTAACGTTCAGGAAAAACAAATTCTTTAGATTTTTTTTTAGATTAACCACTATAACCACTAGTTATTTGTACTGGCTTCTCTCAGGATTATTTTGTCACCAGCTCTGGTACTAGTCAATTTCACACTAGTGCTAAACGTATTACTATTTTCTTAGAAGACAGTTTATTCCGTCTACTTTCATCATACTGGGAAGTTAATCCCAACTAGTTATTACTTGATGCAAGCAGGCTATGCTTTTGTGCAAATTCTGTTACAGTCAAGTAATAGGTGAGTAGTGGGACGATGTCCCTACATACTTCCCTCCCAGCGTAGCGTTACATGAAGTGTACCGAGCTAATTGATGCTGCTTCAACGTCTCGGCCACACTCAAAAGCAGGTTTCAGTCGGTCAATGCTATCGACTTGTTTGTGCCGTGTAGGTTGACGACAAAATGTTTACGTAATCTTTTGATTACCTTGAACAGCCCTTCGTCGCCGAACCCGATCGGTACGTATGAAAACGTAATCCGCGTTGTCTAAGGCGTTCTGCACGTACACATCGTTCTGTACTTACTGTCGGGGCTGTGTTGCCGACAAACCTTTCATGTGTGTGCGAAGACGTGTTAGAAATTCTGTGTGCCCTATTGGGCTCTCATCCGTTGGGATGGAAATTGAATTGGGAAGCCTCAGATTCTGTCCATAGACAAGCTCTGCTGGTTTGGATTGTAAATCGATTTTAATTGCCGAGCGAATACCTAATAAGACAATGGGTAAGTCTTCACTCCAATGAGTAGTGTTGTCCTTTGCCATTAAGGCCGCTTTTAGTTGTCTATAGAACCGCTCAACCATCCCATTTACTTGCGGATGGTAGGCGGTAGTACGTATTCTATGTGTACCTATGTAGGAGTCTTGTGACTTCATTGAATAATTTTGATTCAAATTGCGACCCTTGATCTGTTGTGATTTCAAGTGGTGCCGCAAATCTTGGGATATATTCGGTGACAAAATGTTTGGCCAACATAGAAGCTGAGATGTCCCTAATTGGGTATGCTTTCGGCCATCTCGTAAATCGGTCTACGATTGTTTAGATATATGAATATCCTCGAGATGGGGGCAATGGTCCAACAATATCCATATGGATATGTTCAAGTCCATTATTTGGTGGGTTAAAAGTTTCATGTGGAGATTTTGTGTCTCGAAACTTTAGATTTTTGGCAACCTATGCACGATCTAGACCAGTTGTTACAGTCTCTGTTGATCGCGGGCCAAGAATATTTCTTAGTGATAGCTTGCCTTGTGTCGGGTATGTCTGGATGCGACAAGTTATGTTCAGCATGGAATGCTAATTTTCTTAATGATAAGAGTACATATGGGTGTAATGTACCCGTGATAATCTCACACCAAACTTCATGAGTTGCTAAAGGGATTGGTGTGAGTATTAATTTTACCTTGAGCTACTGCTGGAGTGCTCTTGGAGTCGTTGTAGTTCTTTGTCACCTTCTTGTGCTTTCGCCAGATGTTTCAAATCGAAGGTGATAGTGTCAACGTTATCGGCCGCTAATGAGCGAGATATATAATCTGCGACGCACATACGTCAATATTCCACATTTACGCGGCCAAAATTGAATTTTAAAAACTTACGGTAAACACATAAAATAGCACATGCAGAGCTAGAAGACAGTTCCAAGAATCCTAACTGACCCCTACCACCTACCTACGATACACCCCGACCGCATTCAGGTAGTCGGTACTTGACCGTCAACCCGTGCGCTCGTTTTTGCTGCTTAAAGTTACAAACACAACAAAAGTGACAACATTAATATTTTTTTTTCTGTGTCAGTTTTTGAAGTGAAAGTGATGGATTCCAATAACACAGGTATGGATCTTTATTTTTATTATTATTTACTTACCCAAAATGCTCAATTCGAATAATTTGGGGGTTTCAAACACATGGGTTGTTTTAAGACAAATTTTGAAGTAATTTTGAACTTCAAAGATCAATTTGTTGTATTTCTCGATGAGATACGATCATCATTCTTTTTTTATTTGAAACTACAATCCTTTGACTAAAAGAAAATACAAAAACCAGTTGCGGAAGAGTGCGGATGACAAAACGGGGGACCTTTTATACCATTAAGATTTTATATGAAAAAATAACCATTTTTTTTATTTTGTGTGTATTTATTTTGATTGAATACATTTTTTACCTTAATTTATGATTTTTTACCTTAATTTACAAAATAATTTAACTAAATAAAAACAAATAGTCTTATGAGATATTTAATATCATGTAGACGTGATATACGTAAACAAATAATTTTGGCCGCGTAAATGTAGAATATTGACGTATGTGCGACGTTTGGTTTCTCAGGCACATGTCTGATGTATGTTGTGAACTGGGAAATAAGGTTCAGGTGTCTCGTTTGGCGGGAAGATCTTTCGGTTTTTGTGTGAAGGGCATGTATATTAATGGTTTGTGGTCAGTGTAGACGACAAAATTTCTTCCTTTAACAGAGTACCGAAAATGTTTTATTACTACATAGATTGCGAGTAGTTCGCGATCAAATGCAGAATAATTTCGTTCAGCAGATGACGACTTCTTAGAATAGAGAGCTAATGGTTGCCACCTTTGACCGTTAAACTGTTCCAGCACAGCTCCTATAGCGAAATCAGAAGCATCAGTTGTGACGCTATATTTCGCATCCTCTAGTGGGTGTATCAGCATAACTGCTTTAGCCATTGCAGCTTTCACGTAGAGGAATACTTGTTGACATTCTGCGGGCCAAGCAAGCTGTTCCTGGTTTTTTGTGGTTGATGAACAATTGAGTTCCCTCAAATGTTCATTAATTGGCACTAACATTTCAGCAAGTTTCGGAATAAATCGGTGATAAGAGCTCACCATTCCTAAAAACTTTTGCATTTGTTTAACTGTTGTTGGAGTTGTGAGGTCATTAATAGCTTGGACACGTTCGGCTGATGGAAGGGTTCCATCCTTGCGATACTATGTCCCAAAAACATAATCTCACTGACCCCAAAAACGCATTTTGACAACTTTATGGTTAACCCAAAGTTACCAAGCCGTTTAAACAGTTGTTCTTGGAGAGTGGGATGCTGATCCTCGGATTTACTAGCGATAAGTATATCGCCTAGATAGACATAAATGAAGTCTTAAGTCTCTTGTGAGTAGGGATTGCAATACCGGTATTTGAGGTAAATTAATAATCCCGTTCAATATCGGTATGACGGTATTGGAAACATTTTTTTTATTCAAATAATTTGTATAATTGCCAAAATTTTTGAATTAATTTTTGCATTTTTTGTTCGATAAATTTTATCTTTTTGGCAAAGCTCAAAGTTTATTGTGTTTTTAATTCATTTTTGAAATATACTGATCTATTTTTTTCTCGATAAATTGGCAGCGAGACTTGGACTATGACACAGGACACAGAGGAACGAGTCAACAGGTTTGAGAGGAAAGTTCTCAGATGCATAATAGGTCCAACGAGAAAGGATGGAATATGGCGAAGGAGATACAACAACGAGTTGTATGAAAATTTTGACGACCCACAATTCTCAACGTTTATAAAAATCAACAGACTAAGACTAGTCGGCCACGTGATTAGGATGGACGAAAACCGTATTCCCAAACGGCTCATGGTAGGAGAAATTCCAGGAAATAGACCAGTAGGTAGACCCAAGAGGAGATGGATAGAGTCTGTGACGGTCGAGGTAGAGACAATGCTCAACATTCGGAACTGGAGAACTGCTGCAAGGCACCGTGAAACTTGGAGAAATGCCCTAGAGGAGGCCAAGGCTCTATTTGGGCTGTAGCGCCATTGGATGGATGCATATCGTACCTTAGTTGAGTTTGCCCTCGGAGGGGTTTGGTTGTTATCCGGGCTCTAAATTTCACTTTCAATTTCAGATAGTGGTCTGAGCCACAACACGCTCCCCTCATAGTTCTCACATACAGTATACTCGTGGCCCCACTTCTCTCAATTAGGACGTGGTCTATTTGATTATTTTTTACCTCGTCTGGTGACTGCCACGTCATCTTATTGATATTTTTGCGCGGGGAACATGGTTGAACTTATTACTGTTGAGTTCGAACTAGCGAGATCGTTCAATCTACTACCGTTGTCATTGGTAGCGTTGTGTAGGCTGCGCTTTCCTAGGAATTCCTCTTCTTTTCCTACTTTGGCGTTCATGTCTCCAAGCACCATTTTAATATCGTTTGACGGTATTAATCTGATGGCGTTTATTAGCTCCTGGTAGAGTTCCTCTTTCTTCTCACCCGTCTTATAGCCTTATGACACTGGCTTCATCGTAGGCTAAAAATACTGCCTTGGCTAGGCTGAAAACTGAAAGAAAAAATTCAAAGGAGATTTTCCCATATGTAAGAGTGAGAGGAATATACTCAAACTTTTCTTGGCTGAATTTTAAGTGTTATAAAAAGTCTAGAAAACTGTTATAAAAAGCATAGGAAAAGAATGAAATTCATGTTCTTTTTTCTATGCTTTTTATAACAGTTTGCTGCATCTCTAGACTTTTTATAACAGTGAGTGAGAATAAAAATAAATTGAAGTGACAACAAATATAATTTAAGTGATAATAATTATTTATTAATAATAAATAATATGTAATTAATTGAAGGGTAAATTTTTGAGGTTTTTAGTGGGTTTTTTGATTGCCCAAAGTAATTTCATGGAGTGGGAAACATATTTTTCTTATTACAACAGAAGGGCGCGGGTAGCGAATTGGGGGAATCTGAATTTTGAAAATAATAATTTTTTTTGATATTTTACTTAGTTTTCGAGATGTCGATATTTGAAGTTGTTGAAATATTTTTGAATATATCTTCAAATTGGAGCTATTGTTTTACTCTGGAGCCCCAATTCTAAACATTTACCATTCATTTTATAATTGAAGTGATAAAAATTATATATTTAAAAGAGTGTGGCGAAGTGTGAATAACAATAAATTAAAGTGACAATATTATATAAAAATAAATATAATAATAATGGATAGAAATATAGGATTTTAATTGCCTATTTAATGTTTAGGCAAAAAGTGTATTTTATACACCAACTGCGAAGAAAAACAAAAAAACGTGAAAGAACTCCCCATTGCCCATTGTGGCTTCTTTTCAGAGAATCGGAAGATTTTTTCCATAAATTATTAAAGGAAATAGAGGAAGTGGGCAGCAGGTTGTACCAGAAGGTTTTGAGGAGGATGCCACAGCAATTTGAAAAGTTTCTCCAGGAAGTAAGCTCACTAATTGCAAAACAAAAAACAAACTTTAGAAATTCTATCGGTCCATATTTCCAATCTATATCCAACTATCCGAATTTTTGATTATCCGAATTGCCCTAACCCCCAATTAATTCGGATAATCGGTGTTCTACTGTGCAATAAATTTAAATTAATTTAATTTAAATCATAATAAATTTAAATATTTTAATTATTTCCCCACGGGTTTCTTCTAGATTCACAACTATCTGTTATAATAATCAGATAATCGTTCTTACTCTCACATGCTATCTCTGTCACACAGTATAACAGATTTCGTCATTTTCAGCCTAGCCAAGGCAGCATTTTCAGCCTACGAAAAAGCCAGTGTCATAAGGCTATTACCTTCTCTGTGCGCATGGACACATTTCTACCGAATTATAATTAACTCCTTCTTAATTTAACCTATTCTTATTTCCTTCCAAATCGATTAAAGCTGATCTTCCATTTCCGCAGAGCCGGACTATCGCCTACGCCAACAACGCCATGGCGTAGGGCGACACATTACTAGGGGCGGCAATAATATGAAGAAAAAAAAAATTTTTTTTTAATATTTAGGAATGAATTTTTTTTTATTTAATCTTTTTTTAATACATACTATTCTACGGTTTTTAAATTAGTACTTTTCGAGCTTTTTTCTGAGCAAAATCGTCAATTAACAATTCGACATCTAGAGATCGATTAAGCTCAGCTTCAATGCACAATATTGCAAATGAATTAAGTCTTTCGTCACCTACACTGGCACGTAAATAATTTTTTATTCTCTTTAACACTAAGAAAGATCTTTCACCGCTACAATTTGAAACCATTAAACAAACACATATAATATGTTATAATATTATTATCATTATATTTACCCTATATATATAGGTAAAAAATTTAAGTTTCCAAAAACGCAAGCCTTAAGGAAGCGGCAACTTGCGATTGGCGTGGGGGCGGCACTTGGTCTAGTCCGGCCCTGCATTTCCGCCATGCTTCATTCGATGGTCAAAGTTATTTGAACTTTTTAAAGTAAACTTTGTATTTGAAAACAAACTTGCGCAAGTTGTTTTCAGAGAACTTTGCAAATGTACACAGCCCAAACTGAATTTGTTTTCGAGTGTGTTCGCACCTTTGGGATTGAATAACTTCAAAAGAAGAAGAACGGCGCAACATCAACTACAAATGGGAACAAATTAAAAGCAAAAAGAGCGTACCAGAAGAGTGATACGAGTAGAATGGACGGGTTTGATCAGGACTGTAGAGCCGCACTAGAAGAACGAAACCAGAGCCAGCGGAAGTTGATCGCAAGGCCCACAAGAGCAAGAATGGAAACCTTCTAGCAAAAATGAAGGACGTCAGGCAATTTGTGAAGAAGGAAGAAGAGAGAGACTATCTAAACAGCGGGATCCTCCAGTTAATATCTGTAGAGGTATAAATCTGAATCTACTAGCAGAATCTGGCAGGATTAAAGGAAGTTGTAGAGAATATTTTCATAACTAGCCGCTAGCCATAGTAAACGAACATCCTTAGAAGGAGGCATTTGTAATTCCGTAAGGTAATATTTCAATAGACAGACCCAGCCCTGAAGGAGGTATGTGAAGCTGTAAAAGGGCAAAAAAGCAACAAATCGCTAGAGGTGGATGGAGTAGTAGTTGAGCGGCTAAAAGAAGGAGGAAAGCATTTTTGGGAACCTTACTTGAACTCATCTGCAGCATCTGGGAGGAAGAAGATTCACCATGATTGGAAGAAATCGATTATATGGGTGTTTCTCTGTAAACTGGTAAATTTTTGCAAGAAATCTGTCCCAGCAACTTTTTTACGTGAATATGAAAAAAAAAACTATACAATTAAATAGATATCTATCTGGTAGATCAGTGATTCCCAAAGTGGGTTCCGCGGAACCTTAGGGTTCCGCGAAAAAATTGTAGGGTTCCATGTCCCCAGCGCCGAAGCGCAAACACATTCGCAGACTCACTGGCGCTGGGCTGGCCGTTTAACGCGTTCTTGCTAATCAGAAAGTGCGAGTGGCCCTTCTTCCTTGAAATTTGGTCTACGTCACGCTGGTTGTGAAGAAAATAGTAATTTGCCCTTTTGAGATGGGCGCTATGGCCCCAACGATATAATGAGTATACTATATTGGTTATAGTGTTCTACTTATCATACCCTTTCATTTGATGCCCATGTCGAAGGGGTTGTGAAGAATATTTCAATCCGCCGTCCTGAGACTGCCGCCATGGATCTATAAGCATATTGAGTATACCATATTGCATTGTCATCGGAGCTAAAGCTGTAGGCAAAATTTCAGCATGATTGGATATCCGGAAGTATTTGAAAAATTGATTGCAAAATTTGTTCCGTGAAGAAAACAGTAATCCGTCCTCTTGAGACGGCCGCCATGAATCTAACGGTATAATGAGTAAACCATATTGCATTGTCATCGGAACTGAAGATGTGTGCAAAATTTGATCGGGTAACCGGAAATATTCAAAAAATCGATCGCAAGATATGTACGGGACAAACAGACAGACAAGAAAGCGAGCTAATAAAAACGTTTTAAAATATATTAAAGGATAAATATATACCTATATCATACATTATTTTATTTTTTTATTGTTGGGTTCCGCCAAATTTTATACATTGTAGAAAGGTTCCGTATGAAATGAAGTTTGGGAACCACTGTGGTAGATAATAAACAGTAAGGGACTCAAATATATTTGTTTTATTTTAGGACTTATTGAGCAAATTAAAAAAATTCTGGACTGTATATAAAATATATGTGTAAGTGAAATAAGAATTTATTAGTAGTATATATACTGTTACGTTTTTACGGCTTAACGGATTCGTAGGATTAATTAAGGAATACACTTTTTAATAATCCACACAATAATTTATTTATCATAAACCAAAACACAATTTAATTACTAACACAATTCTTATAGTTCACTATAATCACTTTCAATTTAGTAACTCGCACTATTAAATTCTATCTATCGCTTTTTATCACCACTTTTCACTTTGGAACACTTGTATCGCCTTTATAATCAAAACTGACTCGATAGCGGCTGCCAGGCGCTTTTATATAGGCAGCTCCACCTTTGTCTACTTTCTGGAAACTTCGTTTTCTGGTTCCTTGTGGTATGTTATATATTTCTTTTAGTTTCGACCAGCTTGAAGTTGTCTTCGCTTATCGCTCGTTAGTTTAGTACATAAATTCTTAATTCAGACAACAACCGAAAATCGTTGATTCATCCTCTCGACAAACAGATGGCGCATAATCATCACATTGCCCCCTTCTTAGGACTGTTCGTCCCGAACAGTTGTCCATCCTGGATTCGGCTGATGATATGGGCACAGCCTGTCTATGTGCACAATCTTCTTCTTTGCTTTGGGTCCTTGTTGAATCCTGTAGACCACATCGTTGATCCGTGTTAGGATTTTATAGGGCCCCTCCCACTGACGCTGAAGTTTCGGAGACTTGCCTTTCCGTCTTCGAGGGTTGAACAGCCAAACGAGGTCACCTTCCTGGAATCCGCTACAGTTTGCTCGGAGGTCGTACCTTGGTTTCATCCTGTCACTGGCCGTCTTAGGATTCTCACTTGAGATTTTGTCAACTGAGGCTCCAACGTGGTGTTGTGTTATTTCTCCTCTCACTCTTACTCGAGGACCCTTGCTGCCGGCACAAGCTGTGCATTTGCGACACCAATTCGTAACATCCTCCCGCATGTGAAGCCAATAGAATCTCTCCTTTATTTTTGACAGAGTTTTGTTGACTCCCAAATGTTCTCCTGACGGGCTATTATGACACTCCTCAAGAATATCTGTTATTCCAGCACGAGGGACTAACACCTGCATTCGATGAGAGGTACCATCAGCTGTTTTCCATTTGCGCTTCAATACTCCTCCTTCGATATGCAATGAATCCCATTGGGCCCAATAGCTCTTCAGGATTTCACTTCTCTCTGCGATGTCTTTCCATTTAGGCTTCTCGTTGTGTTCTTTCCATGACAAAATCGCAGAAATGTCCGGGTCGTCGCGTTGCGCATCTCGAATTCCTTGGTCCTCATATCTTATGCTTGGCTCCGCAGTCGTCTTTTGACACTTTTCCTCAATACGCCAACGATACTTAAAACCTGGTTCGCATGGTCGCCGGGACAGTGCAGTATCCATTGGAATTCCCCTGTTGCGGTATTTCATCATCAATTCTCCAAGGTCCAATAGTATTCCGTGTATTGTCATAAAGTCCAAACCAAGAATACACTCGTCTACTATGTCAGCTACCAGGAACGAATGTGTAAACTTAATGTCGCCGAGTACCACGTCCAACATTGTTTCCCCATGTAATTTCACTGGTTCTCCTGTTACAGTTTTCAGAATGTACTGGTCCGCGTTTTTCAGCCACTTTCTACCGACCAAATCAGCCCTGATGACAGATCTTGAAGCACCTGTATCCACGGTAATTGTGTATTGTTCATCACCAACTTTCCCCTCGATGACAAGGCTGTTGTTGCCACGCTGCAGTTGGGTGATGTTGACGATGACATCAGGGGTCTCCATTTTCCCCACTAACTCCCTCCGGTCGCCTTTCTGCCGTTGTTCACATTTTTCACAGCAAGTTCCGCCACTCCTATTTTCGGTTGATTCTGTTCTCCTTCGCTTTCTGCAATTCCTTTGCAAATGACCCGGTTCACTACAGTTCCAGCATCGGAGTCGACCGCGTACTTCCGCTGCATTCATTCTGTTGCAAATATCCTCTGTTGTGTGGATCTCTCTGAGGCGGACTGCACTTCTTGATGCTTGCTTCGCTGCCTCGTATGCCAGAGCATATGCCAGAACTTCAGCGGTATTCTTCTTTCCGGCCAATCTCGCTGCTTGTTGTAGATCTCGGTCGGCAAAAGAGTTAAGAAAGGCCTCTCTTGCTACTTCGTTGATGTAATCTTGGCCGAAACTAGGATAAGCCAGATGCACTAACCTCTCGATATCGGCGCATAGTTGTTGTAAAGTTTCTCCTGGCTTTTGAAGTCTGTTTCGAAGTTGAAGTCGATAAACCTCTTGCAGGTGCTGATCGCCGTAACGCATTTCCAGCGCTTGAACTAAGAACCCGTAACTGTTGCGATGTTCCGCTGGTATTGACTGCAATATTTCTGCTGCTGTACCCCTTAGTGACAAAGTTAAGGCCATTGCTTTTTCCTCCTCAGTCCAGAAATTGCCTGCTGCTGCTGCTTCGAATTGGAGCTTGTAAGTAGGCCATGGGCTTTGCCCGTCGAAAGTTGGAGGCTGCAGTTTCCTAACTCCGATGACTTCATGAGATGCCGTCGCTGGGTGGTGAATCTTTACCCTTTCCAGGTCGGCTCTGACCGATTCTAGTTCCATCTTCAACTTTTCATCATTTTCCCTCATGGAATTTTCGAGCTTTCCCTTCATGGAATTTTCGAGCTTTTCCAGATCATTCCTCACATTTGCCTTGATCGAAGATTCGAGATTTTCCAGATCATTCCTCACATTTTCCTTTACGTTATCTAGCTTTTTATCAACAGAGAGTGACATTAGTTCGACTTTTTGCTCCATCTGGTTTCTCTGTTCCTCCATCGACTCTTTGATCTCTGCTAACGAGCGTTCATGAACTACTGCTACCAATTTCTGTTCATCTTTTAGCGCCAACACTTCTGCCTTGATCTCTGCCGATGACCGTTCTTGCGCTTCCTTCATCACCATCAATGTTTTGAAAAGTTCTGCCATACTCACTTTCGTTTCTTCTGGCTCCTCTTCTACCTCGCCTTCAAACATGTAGGATTCAGGATCCTTACCTTCGTTCACCATAGCTTCTCGAAGCAGGGCGGTTAGGGCATTTTTAGCCCCCACCGTTGATAACGAGCGCTTACTTAATTCTCTTTTCAACTCCACAATGCGCAAATCCACTAATTTTCGACCCATTTTATTATTATGTCTTTAGTTCGTACTCACAAAATTAAATTCCGGTCACAATAGTTTTTAAAAAAAAAAATTCACTTATTTCACTTATCTCTTAATTAATCCCACTTCTGACACCAATTGTTACGTTTTTACGGCTTAACGGATTCGTAGGATTAATTAAGGAATACACTTTTTAATAATCCACACAATAATTTATTTATCATAAACCAAAACACAATTTAATTACTAACACAATTCTTATAGTTCACTATAATCACTTTCAATTTAGTAACTCGCACTATTAAATTCTATCTATCGCTTTTTATCACCACTTTTCACTTTGGAACACTTGTATCGCCTTTATAATCAAAACTGACTCGATAGCGGCTGCCAGGCGCTTTTATATAGGCAGCTCCACCTTTGTCTACTTTCTGGAAACTTCGTTTTCTGGTTCCTTGTGGTATGTTCTATATTTCTTTTAGTTTCGACCAGCTTGAAGTTGTCTTCGCTTATCGCTCGTTAGTTTAGTACATAAATTCTTAATTCAGACAACAACCGAAAATCGTTGATTCATCCTCTCGACAAACAGATGGCGCATAATCATCACAATACTTTAAAAACCTTCTTTATAACGCATATATATATATATATATATATATATATATATATATATATATATATATATATATATATATATATATATCTATATCTATAAAAATCTCGTGTCACAGTGTTTGTTACCGTACTCCTCCGAAACGGGTTGACCAATTTGCATGAAATTTTTTGTGTATATTTGGTAGGTCTGAGAATAGGTCGTAGGCTATTTTTTTATACCTTTAACCAAAAAAACAGCTGCAAAATCCAAAAAAATGGTAATTTTAGGAATTTTCACTTCATTTTAGTTTCAATAGCTTCATGGCCTACCTATTGTTTGACAAATGTAAAATTGTCATTAAATTGAATCATTACATTTAATGAAAATTTCAAATTTACGCAGCTGTCAAACAGTAGGTAGGCCATGACGCTATTGAAACTAAAATGATCCATGGCAGCCGTCTCAAGAGGGCGGTGTACCACTTTCTTCACAACCACCTCGACATGGGTATCAAATGAAAGGGTATGATAAGTAGAATACAATAAGCAATGTAGTATACAAAATATATCTTTAAATCCATGGCGGCCGTCTCAAGAGGCCGGATTACCACTTTCTTCACAACCACCTCAACATGGGTATCAAATGAAAGGGTATGTTAAGTACAATACAATAAGCAATGTAGTATACAAAATATATCTTTAGATCCATGGCGGCCGTCTGAAGAGGGCGGGGTAGCACTTTCTCCACAACCACCTCGACATGGGTATCAAATGAAAGGGTATGATAAGTAGAATACAATAAGCAATGTAGTATACAAAATATATCTTTAGATCCATGGCGGGCGTCTCAAGAGGCCGGATTACCACTTTCTTCACAACCACCTCAACATGGGTATCAAATGAAAGGGTATGTTAAGTAGAATACAATAAGCAATGTAGTATACAAAATATATCTTTAGATCCATGGCGGCCGTCTCAAGAGGGCGGGGTACCACTTTCTTCACAACCACCTTGACATGGGTATCAAATGAAAGGGTATGATAAGTAGAATACAATAAGCAATGTAGTATACAAAATATATCTTTAGATCCATGGCGGCCGTCTCAAGAGGCCGAATTACCACTTTCTTCACAACCACCTCGACATGGGTATCAAATGAAAGGGTATGATAAGTAGAATACAATAAGCAATGGAGTATACAAAATATATCTTTAGATCCATGGCGGCCGTCTAAATAGGCCGGATTACCACCTTCTTCACAACCCTATCAAAATGGGTATCAAATTAAAGGGTATGATAAGTAGAATACAATAAGCAATGTAGTAGACTCAATATACCGATTCATGGCGGCCGACGCAAGACCCATGTTCTTTGAGGCATTTCATCTGTGTAAAATTCATATCTCGAAAAATATTAAGTCAATGGATGGTTTTTATTGTTTACTATTGACTTATGGGTGCAGCGTAGGCGCACCGGGTCCCAGCTAGTATATATATATATATATATATATATATCTATATATATATATATATATATATATATATATATATATATATATATATATATATATATAAATGAAACAGTCTTCTTTGGTAGTTCCAAGTAAACTTGTGAACTTTTGTTTCTTCCTTAGACACTTTCTTATTTCTCGAGCCATGATTGAAAGATAGTTATAGACCTAAAATAAAGGTAAGAGTACAATAAGGAGAGTCCCCTAATAAATGAAACAGTCCCCGTTTCTGTAAGTAGGGGGGACTGTTGACAGGGGACTGCTGACAGGGGATTGTTTAATTTGTGTAATTGTTACGGTACCATAAAATCCCTTTATTATTACTTTATTTTGTTATATAGAAACAATGGGGCCTATTCTGTCGGTAAAATTTTATCATTTTATGTTATGTTATGCCATAAAATAAAAGAATTATCTAAAATCCTATTCTGTCCGACAAATTTTATTTTATTTTATGCATCATAACATTAAATATTTCCTGTTATGCTTCATAACATAAAAGAATCTCAGTAGCACATTTTAAGGGTATTTTGACATATTTTATAGAAATGACAGGCGTGAATTGATACTTGTTGTGCAAAGTCGCGTTAATTGAGTTTTTAGTTTAATTAAAATTAATACGCCCAGGGCACGCTTTGATTTTGTTTATTTACATTTACAACCGATCAGCTGTTCATTTTCAACCGAATTGTTCAAAGCGTAATAGAACTCAGAGCGGATTATACTAAATCTTTTATGTTATGTGTCCATAAAAGATTCCATAAAATAATTTTATGGAACCATGACAGAATAGGAATTTCGAAAATATTTTATTTTCATTTTATGAAGAAGAAATTTTATCATCATAACATAACATAAAATAATATTTTATGAAAAATTGCAGAATAGGCCCCAATATAAGACATTTTATTTAAAACACTTTAAAAAAAGAAAAATAACACTTACCAGGGGACTGTCGAATGTTGCGTACCGATGCGCGCATGTGCCCCGCTAACTCTTGTAACACTAAACAAAATGAGGTATAGCTACTTTTGGGGATAACAGAGCTAACTTCATGTCGTTCACGTTTCGTTACGCCCATTAACAAGTCTGTCTTTACTGTAGATGGCCTGGTGCGTAACTCGAAACTTTGACAGAGGGACTGTTCATGAAATTCGGGGACTAATCAAAAAATAGTTTAAATAAATTAATATTAGAATCTAATAGCAAATCATTTCATATTGATTAAATTGTGTTATATAAGTTAATTGTTTTTAGAATATTAGTTCAATTAATGAACTCAATAGAAAATATTTTGGTTTGGTGAACGGCCAGGGGACTGGTTTTAGACCTAAAAAATACGTTATTGAAACCATATAGGTTTTTAAATGAGATATTTTCTATATTGTATACTATAGTTTAGATAGTGATATATTTACAGGAATTTACAGAAATATAAATATTTATCCCCATAGTTTACGTAATATTTGCCAAAGACAGCGTTTTACCACTTTGGTGAAAAACACCCATATGTATGTCCAGAATACCAAGAGATAAATTAACCTACAGAAACTAAAGAGGCATCTCACTCCATAGCACCATATACAAAACCTTTACAATCCGTGTGAAAGAAAAGCTAGAACCTATAAGAAAATAACTTATAGGAGAATATGTAGTGGTCCGGATGGCCACTAACCAAAGATTGATTAAGTTGGTTATATTTTGCTATGTACATTTATTGCTATAAAATATTTACAGCTATTTACAAGCGAGTTTATTTATTTATTTATTTATTTATTTATTTAGGCCAAACAAGGCACACTTAAATTATATTACACAGGAAAAATGACTATAGCTAAAGTAGTTTACAGTCTAACATTATTATCACAGAGTATATCTTTATAACATATTTAGTTATAGTATTAGTTCAGGGTAATTCGGATGACAGGAAGGATATCAATTTTTTCTTAAAGGATAAATTACTAATTTCAGGGGAGAAGCAGGAACTGTGACCATTTAAAATCATGCAACATCTGTTGATGGGCTCGTTCTTTCCATACTCGGTCCGATGAGAATATTCCCTAAGCATTTTCGTATGCCTATTGTGTCGGACATCGTCGTTAACTTTGATCCTGTCTGACAGAAACTGATCTTTGATCTTATCGTTTAAGACATCCAAAGTAAAGCATGAAATAAGCAACTTACGCCTATTAAACAGTGGCATGAGATCCAACATTTCGAGCCTGGCTGTGTAGGGAGGTAGACTATGGAAATCACGTGAGTCGTATAGATTTCTCAGAGCAAAGAGTAGAAACTTCTTTTGCACTGACTCAAACCTACTACTGCTTACCTGGTAAATAGGATTCCAGATCGGGCATGCGTATTCTAAAATTGGGCGTACTAGCGAACAGAAAAGGGTTTTAGTTACTCGAGGGCTGTCAAATTCCTTGGCTCTTCTCTTTATAAAGCCAAGAAGTTTGCTAGCTCTTGCAATAATATTATCGTAGTGCAGATTAAAATTTAATTTATTGTCCAGGACAATACCTAGATCTACAATTTGATCAACGCGGTCTAATACCTTGCCGTTGAGATAATAGTATTGAAACTGCATGCATTTTATGCGAGAGAAGGTAATAACGTGGCATTTACTGGTGTTTAGTTACAGTTTATTGGTGGAGCACCAGTCCTGTAATGTATTCAGTTTCGACTGAAGGAGAGTTACGTCAGCACGCGACTTTATGACACTATATATTTTGAGGTCATCGGCTTAAAAAAGATGTCGTATATTCCTTAGTTTTTCTGACAGGTCTGAGATGAATATATTAAATAAAAGTGGGCCAAGATGACTACCCTGGGGGACTCCGGAAGTTACTTCGATTTCTTTTGACAGAAATCCTTGAAATCTAACGGCTTGTGTTCTTCCGTTAAGATATGATTCTATCCATCTTAGGACAGGCCCAGATATTCCAAATTTTAGTAGTTTTGTTACTAAAATATGGTGGTCGACACGGTCAAAGGCCTTACTGAAGTCAGTGTAGACGGCATCGATTTGATGACCGTTCTCCATACCACATAGAAGTTCGGAGGATAGTGTCATAAGGTTGGTAGTTGTCGAGCGCCCTTTTCTGAAGCCATGTTGTTGGTCATTGAGGAGCGGATCAATTATGTGGGCAATCTTATCGTAAACAAGTTTTTCGAAAAGTTTAGGAATTGCTGATAATATTGCAATGCCTCTGTAGTTGTCCACCGAATGCTTATTAGATGCTTTGTGAATTGGTATGAGGTATGATTTTTTCCAAATTTTAGGAAATTTTCCTAACGATAAGGATTTGTTGAAAATAAGATGGAGGGGAACAGAATTTGAGTTGAGTAGCACTGCAGAAAGCAAGGAGGCAGATTGTCAGGACCGTGACCTTTATTGATATCTAGATTTTTTAAACCTGTCATGATGTCTTCGACGGATAAGGATATGTTATCCATAAGAGTTGAAGTAACAGTGCGCGTATGAGTTGGGTCAGTGTGTGTTGTATCAGATTTTGGACAAAAGATTTCGGTAAACCTGTCAGCAAACATGTTACAAATTTCCTGTGAGCAAGAGGAGTGTTTACTGCCATTGGTCATTGTAGTTGGATAGCTTTAGGTTTTTCGTTTTATATTAACGAAATGAAAGAATTTTTTGGGATCTCTTATAATGCTATCGCCAACAGAGTTAAGATATGTAGTATAGGCCTCACGTGGCCTAAGACTGAACTCTGAGGCTAGCCTAGTGTATTCTAGTTTCAGTTCTTCATTTGCATGGGGGTTATTTCTAATCAGCTTATACAATTTATTTCTCTGATTACGAAGAGAACGGACATTCTTATCCAGCCACGGTTTCGATAATTTATCCCTTCTTTTAATTCTGGGGACATGTTTGTCAATAACGTTGAATATAATAGTGTTGAAGCAAGACACAATTTCGTCAATGTCATTACCAGATAGCCTATCTTCCCAGTCAACTAGAGATAATTCGGAGATAATGCTGTTAGAATCTGCATTTTTATAATCATAACTGATTGAGTTATTGTATGATATGCGATGATTAGATATTGCGGTAGTGTGTTCGAGGATCCATGCAGAATGATGAATAGAGTTGGTGAACAGGTTCTCCTCAGGCGGAGCAGGCAGGATGTTCAGCTCCTCAGGTGAGTTAGTAAAGATTAGGTCTAACCAATTACCAAGAGAATTCGGAGTTCTAATAATTTGGTGTAGACCATTTCCATAAAAGGAGTCGATAAACTTTATATCGATAGCATTAGTGCCGTTAATCGGAAGTAAACAATTGTCTTCCTCGTCGGGGATAAAAGATATTTTAGGGCGATTAAAGTCTCCTAAAATAAATATGTCGTCGCAATTGGAGGGAGATTCATTAATATCATCTAATGAAGTAATTCATCATATTTAGATTCGTCAGAGTTAGGGGGTACATATGTAAAAAGTGCCGAAGTATGTGTGTTTCCTGCCCGATTTAACTCGCACGAAAACATGCTCAAAGGAATTCGAACTTTTAGTTGCGATTAGTTCACTATTTAAGGGGTCCTTGACCGCTATAAGAACACCTCCGCCTCTTGAGAGACCGGTAGAGTTGTAGTCTCTATCGCGTCTGTATATCGTCTAGTCTAAGATCTCCTCGTTTAAAAAAGTTTCATTTAACCACGTTTCTGTGATTACGAGTACATTAAAATTGCAAGATTTCGAGTCAATAAAAAGGTTATTAAGTTTGCCTCTCATACCACTGCAATTGTGATAAAAGAGCCTTATGTCCGTGGGTGGGTCTAGGTTAGTTGAGATGTGGGTATTTGTCGGAGGAGTGACTAGTTACGGACGATAATATCTAGCCATTTCGTCCCGGCGCTTCTGCAATTGAGACACATGTAGTGATCTCACGTGTGAGGCGCAAGTGGCGAGGTCCCTCTTTACTTGCTCAGAAGAGATCTGGTATTGCTCATGATACACAGTGTAGAGTTTAAGCAGCGTATTTCGATCGATGGGGAGACCTTCCTGTTGGATTGAAATAATGAGGCTGGTCCTGGTCTTACCATTTACACAGGTAGAGTCTGGTTTGTTGTGCATATATGCAAGGAAAAGCCTTACATTATCATAAATCCTTAGATCTCTGAGCCGAGATAATAGGTACCGACCATCGGTTGAGTCTGCCGAAATTAAGGTGTTTTTGACGTTCGGAGGCTGTAGTGGGTCCAAGAAGTTTTGTTTGGTTGCAGTGATGGAAGAGCTCGCCAATATTGGTGTTTCTGCCACAACCGTAGGAGTATGAGGTTGTGGAGGGTTAAGGGGAGGTTGATTGTTTATCGGAATCTCGGTAACATCGGAATAAGAACGGCCGCCGATGATAATATAGCTACGAGAAAAATTTGGGTATAAATCGCTATTATTTGTTTGTGCAGAGACGACAGGAGTACGGGTGGGATTGCTGTTAGTATTGGTTTTGATGATTTTAGAGTTAATGTTACTGTGGATATTAGGGGATTTTGCATGCTTTGTTAGTATGTTAATATTTTTATTTTTGGAGCTAATAGTGTTAATATTAATCCTAGTTTTAACTACGTTAAATTTATTACTTAATCTATCATTCCAGCGGCAGAGCGTTAAGCCATTCCATTTGAAAACATCCGAGGCAGAGTTGAGAAATAGCCATTCATATCTAGGTAAGCTGATCTCTGATTGGGAGGTACCATGGTGTTGGGAGTGTTAATTACAATACTCCGCCTCGATTTATTATGTTGCTGTTGCGGCTCATTTTTCGACTTGACATTCACGGTGTTTTTCGCACTTAACTTTTTCAGCATGCAATTCCATTCATCCAATGACCACGTTGTACCAATTTTACTAATGTTTTGTTCGGGAAGGTACAGAGGTGGTAAGGAATGAGATGGTTTCGATGAAACCGATAAGGTTTGTGTGTGCAGATTGGGTGCACCGAGGGCGAAATTTTCCGTAAAGCTGCAGTCGGTGGTAATTGTGGTAGTATCCTTGGGTAGTTGATCTCGTACCAGTTCATCCGAGAGTGGAATTGCTTCCTTATCCCAAATAGGATTTTCGATGGACCTATTATGAGTCGATGTTTTAATTTCGACAACCAGGGATTTTAAACTATCTCAGATTCGACATAATTAAACTGGTTTCTTAAGTGGTCATTAAGCTGTAACACTTTGTCATCGAATAATGAAAGCTTGTCAAGGCAATCTGAAGCTACACGAAGTATTTTGCTGTAGTCGTGATCGCAGGAGCTACCTTCTGAGTTCTTTTCATTAAGTTTTTTTTATGGATGTTTTTATAGAATGGCTTTCCAGCCTTATAATATTTTTTAACTCATCCATTAATTCATTTTTAGTTGCAACATTATCCGCCGGGGTGGATAAGTTGTCAAGCTTCAACTTAACCGATTCATAATTTTTTAAGTAATTCCGACAATTGTTGTCAATACGATCTATAGCGCATGAAAGCTCGTCGATGTTTTCCAGCAAGAGTTGTGATTTTTTTTCTGCATTATTGGCTTTGACTTTGTAAGCTTCAAAATCTTCTTTCATGTTATTTACAGCTTCAGTCAAGCTCATTACATTGCTGTTATTAGATTTAGTTGCCAATAACAAATGCGGAAGATTAATGGACTTACACTCAGGGCAAAAGAACTTGAAAGCTTTTTTAATTTCTTTAATATGTCGGGTGGTAGTGCGTGTAAGTCCGATGCATGATATATGAAAAAAGTTATCGCAAATTCCGTTACCTGCAATCCATTCGCCTTCGTCAGCAGAAACAGCATCGGCTGCATAACAAGTCGCACTCATGCATTTATACATATTAAGTAATTACTTAATATTTTGAAGTCCAAAGTCCAAATTAATTATTACACGAAAGTCAGTTAAATATGCATGAAACTAGCGCAGATCCTGAAGGAAAACACTATAGTCACTTGACACTGGCACAGAATGAAAAACCGGGTATTTGTTTTGAGGTTCCCGCATAACCTCATAGATACAGTCGGATTCACACTGCAGTAATAATACTAGTTTAAGGTATTTTATATAGAAAACGAGATTGCAATCATTGTATATAGATATACAAGTGAGTAGGCCTAGTCAGGATAGTATATAATAGTATATAAGAATAGTACATAAGAATCCCTACTATAAATACAAGGGAATTTTGTATAGGAGTCAGTCATTGTTCATCAAGCAGCAACTACAGAGCGCGCAAAGGGCTTTAGCTCTTCGCTCTATTGCTGACAACAATATTTAAAATAAAATATACGTCATATAAATATAAAGTTTTATTTAAAGGAGAGCTTGTGCCAATCATTACATGGCGACCCTACAGCATAGTAAGAACCTAGAACAAAAAATAAAAGACCCGAGAGTAGGACCAAGGCCGATAACTATAGAAGAATATAGAAAAATAAATCGGAAGCTTCCAGAAGTGGGTGAGGCTAAACCTATAGAACTGGTGAAGCCGAAAAAACCCAAGGGGGGCTACGAGAGGAGATTAAGAAAGAAGAAGAAAGAAGCACTAAGAATTGCAGCAATTGCGGTTAGTGTAGAAGAGAGAAACAAATTCATTCAAGAAGCGAATGAAATTACTAAAGAATTGGACCAAAGAAGAAAAAATAAAAAAAAAAAATTGGCAGTTATAGGGACTGCCGATAGAAGTGAAAACTTAGAACTTAGATGTTGAAATTCGATTCTTTTGAAGTAATACAAAATTCTATATTTCTTGAAAGGACTAAATCTTTTTGATTGCAGTATTTTCAATAGGACATTAACCAACTTATTAAAATATGTAGTACAAGTAACTGCGTCTTCATTAATAAGTGTACTTTTTTCTATAAACTTTAATGCTGCTGCATCTTCAACCGATATCTCAGAATTATTTTTTAAATTATGTAATAATTGTAGCAATTTTGACCATCCTATTTCATTAGCACTTTTGTAAAAAAGATACAATCGGGTTATGGTAACTAAAGTAAGAAATGAAAATGTTTGATTCGAATTTATCTAAGTATCGCGTAAAAACCGCATCGATCGTCGTTTTATATTTGGTAGTACTAAGTTTCCGATCATTGGACATATTTAAATTAAGTGTTGTATTTAAAAATTCAATTAATGGTAGCTATCATCTGCAAAGTTAATATTGAAGTCTCCACTTAAAATCATCGGTACATTATCATATTTTTCGCCGAATCTTTTTTCGAGAATTTCAGAACCTTCTTTTGTATAAATCATCAAATTTTCGAATAAAAATTGTTGTATCTGTCTCATAGATTTTCCAGGCGAAATATAAACGGCAACCATTAATACGTATTGCCGATTCTCGGAACTGCAACGAACAACGCATATTTCGCCTATATCAGAAACATTAACACCAATGCATCTAGTGAATTTAGTATGTATGTCCATATATGAAGTAATGAAGTGTGACGTTCAAAATGACTGGTTTTATATTTTCATTTTCGATACTTAATTGAATAATAGTAGGCGGTCAGATTTATTTTTTTATTCAAAATCAAAAAGTTTTTGATTATAATCGATTGAGCGCGTGCGCCAGTCATGAGCATGTCGGTGACGCGAACCCATAACATTTTCCCCTATCAAAAAGTGCCCAACGCGGCTAAAGAAGTTTTCACTTCAAAAAATAAATAAATAAATATTAAAAAAAAAGAATTTTAAAATTTCGTTATACTTAAAATGTTATTATGTTACTAGCTCGTTCTGATGTTCACTTGTTAAAATATTGATACTAATAATAAACTAGTTGGGATGTGGGTTCGACCCTTTCGGTCCACACGATCAACTTCGCAGTATGATGGATGTTGAATATTATGATTGGATATTTTAATAATAAATGAACAGTAGGCAATATAGAATATATGCATAATACCGAGAATTTGTCACAATTGTTTATCAATATCTTCGCTAAAATGTCAAACTAAATGTGCGCACTTACAAGATTAGGATGACGAAAATGTATATAAAATTGATGTATTAATGTTTTTCGGCACCTCAATGAAGTCGATATAGTTTTTAGTTCGCGCGGTATCGTGCAAGTACAAAAATCACTTAAGTCATTTAAACCAAAAACCCGCTGGACCGAATATTATAAATATCTTTTCAGATTATATTGTCGCTAATACGCTTCGAACGGCACCTCAAGTAAGTCAATATCTTTTGTGGTTCGGGCCATATCGTGTAGGTACAAAAATCACTTACGTCGCTTAAACAAAAAAACGGCTCGACCGAATTTTCTGAAAATCTTTTCAGATCATATTTTGGTTAATACTCTTCGAACGACACGTCAACTAAGTCGATATCTTTTATAGTTCGCGCGATATCGTGCAGGTACAAAAAATCACTTAAGTCATTTAAACCAAAAAACCGCTGGACCGAATATTATAAAAATCTTTTCAGATAATATTGTCGCTAATACGCTTCGAACGGCACCTCAAGTAAGTCAATATCTTTCGTGGTTCGGGCGATATCGTGCAGGTACAAAAATCACTTACGTCGCTTAAACAAAAAAACGGCTGGACCGAATTTCATGAAATTCTTTTCAGATCATATTTCGGTTAAAACGCTTCGAACAACACCTCAAGGAAGTCGATATCAGTTTTGGTTCGCGCGATATCGTGCAGGAAAAAATGACCACATCCGTACGCACATACACACACACGCACACACACATACTTCCTCCCAATTTTTTGCTTAAAATGCTCCTGGGACCTTGAAAGATGAAAATGCGTTGAAATTTTCGATTTCGATTTTCGGACCGATTACAATAACTTCCTATACTGAGAAGTTAAAAAAAAAAAAACGAAGTTAAGATGAGATATGTTGCTCAATAAAAGAGCACAAAAGTAATAAAGTTGAGGGATATGCCAGAGGATGAGGCATCAGAGATTTTGAAAGAATTACATAGAATAAAGGCGAATATAAAAAAGGCGCCATATAAAATAAGAACGACAGAGAGACTGTTGAGAAGTTGAGTTGAATTGAATGAGCTAGAAATACGAATTAACGCTGTAGAAAGTAATGAAGGTACACTGACAGAATTTAGAACAGTGTACAAAGAAACAGATGAAATAATAAAGTAGTGTTGGGTAGGACACGATAATAAAATGAGTTTGTAAGAGGAGCGTCTTTTTCCTTTTGAACCAGTACAATGTCTCACTTCAAATGAGGCGAGGTGCCATTGTATTGCTAGCACGTCGCGTAGTGAATGGCTCAAATGTTGCGACGCGGGTGG
>CATLJY010000255.1:0-192145 GCA_949987705.1 Thereva unica | reverse complement strand
AATTTTCGAAATTCATCCCTTAAGGGGGTGAAATGGGGTTTATCCAAACCGCTGGAGCTATAGGGTTGAAATTTTAACAGTGCATCCCTATAATTACGTGGACATCCACTAAAGAGCGATTTTCGAAATTCATCCCCTAAGAGTGTGAAATGGGGTTTTTACAAACCCCTAAAGCTATAGGGCTGAAATTTTGACAGTGCATCCATATAATGACGTTTACATCCACTAAAAAGCGATTTTCGAAATTCATCCCTTCAGGGGTGAAATGGGGTTTATCCAAACCGTTGGAGCTAAAGGGCTGAAATTTTGACTGTGCATCCCTATAATGGCGTGGACATCCACTAAAAAGCGATTTTTCGAAATTCATCCCCTAAGGGGGTGAAATGGGGTTTACCCAAACCGCTGGAGCTATAGGGCTGAAATTTTGACAATGCATCCCTATAATGGCGTGGACATCCACTATAAAGCAATTTTTCGAAATTCATCCCTTAAGGGTTGAAATGGGGGTTATCCAAACCGCTGGAGCTATAGGGTTGAAATTTTAACAGTGCATCCCTATAATGACGTGGACATCCACTAAAGAGCGATTTTTCGAAATTCATCCCCTTAAGGGTGTGAAATGGGGTTTTTACAAACCCCTAAAGCTATAGGAATACAATTTTGACAGTGCATCCCTACAATGACGTTTACATCCACTAAAGAGCGATTTTTCGAAATTCATCCCTTAAGGGGGTGAAATGGAGTTTATCCAAACCGCTGGAGCTATAGGGTTGAAATTTTAACAGTGCATCCCTATAATGACGTGGACATCCACTAAAGAGCGATTTTTCGAAATTCATCCCCTTAAGAGTGTGAAATGGGGTTTTGACAAACCCCTAAAGCTATAGGGCTGAAATTTTGACAGTGCATCCATATAATGACGTTTACATCCACTAAAAAGCGATTTTTCGAAATTCATCCCTTAAGGGGTGAAATGGGGTTTATCCAAACCGTTGGAGCTAAAGGGCTGAAATTTTGACTGTGCATCCCTATAATGGCGTGGACATCCACTAAAAAGCGATTTTTCGAAATTCATCCCCTAAGGGGTGAAATGGGGTTTATCCAAACCGCTGGAGCTATAGGGCTGAAATTTTGACAGTGCATCCCTACAATGACGTTTACATCCACTATAAAGCAATTTTTCGAAATTCATCCCTTAAGGGGTTGAAATGGGGGTCTATCCAAACCGCTGAGCTCTAGGGTTGAAATTTTTACAGTGAATCCCTATAATGACGTGGACATCCACTAAAGAGCGATTTTTCGAAATTCATCCCCTTAAGGGTGTGAAATGGGGTTTTTACAAACCCCTAAAGCTATAGGGCTGAAATTTTGACAGTGCATCCCTATAATAACGTTTACATCCACTAAAGAGCGATTTTTCGAAATTCATCCCCTAAGGGTGTGAAATGGGGTTTTTAACAAACCGCTAAAGCTATAGGGCTGAAATTTGGACAGTGCATCCCTATAATGGAGTGGACATCCACTATTAAGCGATTTTTCGAAATTCATCCCCTAAGGGGGTGAAATGGGGTTTATCTAAACCGTTGGAGCTATAGGGCTGAAATTTTGATAGTGCATCCCTATAATGGCGTGGACATCCACTAAAAAGCGATTTTTAGAAATTCATCCTCTTAGGGGGTGAAATGGGTTTACCCAAACCGCTGCAGCTATAGGGCTGAAATTTTGATAGTGCATCCCTATAATGGCGTGGACATCCACTAAGAAGGGGTTTATCCAAACCGTTGGAGCTTTAGGGCTGAAATTTTGATAGTGCATCCCTATAATTGCGTGGACATCCACTAAAAAGCGATTATTAGAAATTCATCCCCTAAGGGGGTGAAATGGGGTTTACCCAAACCGCTGCAGCTATAGGGCTGAAATTTTGATAGTGCATCCCTATAATGGCGTGGACATCCACTAAGAAGCGATTTTTCAAAATTCATACCCTAAGGGGGTGAAACGGGGTTTATCCAAACCGCTAAAGTTATAGGGCTGAAATTTTAACAGTGCATCCCTATAATGGAGTGGACATCCACTATAAGGCGATTTTTCGAGATTCATCCCCTAATGGGGTGAAATGGGTTAACCCACACCGCTGAAGCTGGAGGGCTCTAATTTTGACCGTGCATCACTATATTGACGTGGGCATCCACTTAGGGGCGATTGAAATTTATCCCCTAAGGGTGTTAAATGGGGTTAAGCCAAACCGCTGGAGCTAAACGGCTGAAATTTTGACAGTGCATCTCTATAATGACGTGGACATTTACTAAGAAGCGATTTTTCGAAATTCATCTCCTAAAGGGGTAAAATTTGGTTTACCAAACTACTGGAGGTACAGGGTTGAAATTTGGACAGTGCATTCCTATAATGGCGTGGACATCCACTATAAAGCAATTTTTCGAAATTCATCCCTTAAGGGGTTGAAACGGGGTCTATCCAAACCGCTGGAGCTCTAGGGTTGAAATTTTAACAGTGCATCCCTATAATGACGTGGACATCCACTAAAGAGCGATTTTTCAAAATTCATCCCCTTAAGGGTGTGAAATGGGGTTTTTACAAACCGCTAAAGCTATAGGGCTGAAATTTTGACAGTGCATCCCTATAATGACGTTTAGATCCACTAAAGAGCGATTTTTCGAAATTCATCCCCTAAGGGTGTGAAATGGGGTTTTTACAAACCGCTAAAGCTATAGGGCTGAAATTTGGACAGTGCATCCCTATAATGGAGTGGACATCCACTATTAAGCGATTTTTCGAAATTCATCCCCTAAGGGGGTGAAATGGGGTTTATCCAAACCGTTGGAGCTATAGGGCTGAAATTTTGATAGTGCATCCCTATAATGGCGTGGACATCCACTAAAAAGCGATTTTTAGAAATTCATCCTCTTAGGGGGTGAAATGGGTTTACCCAAACCGCTGCAGCTATAGGGCTGAAATTTTGATAGTGCATCCCTATAATGGCGTGGACATCCACTAAGAAGGGGTTTATCCAAACCGTTGGAGCTATAGGGCTGAAATTTTGATAGTGCATCCCTATAATGGCGTGGACATCCACTAAAAAGCGATTATTAGAAATTCATCCCCTAAGGGGGTGAAATGGGGTTTACCCAAACCGCTGCAGCTATAGGGCTGAAATTTTGATAGTGCATCCCTATAATGGCGTGGACATCCACTATAAGGCGATTTTTCGAAATTCATCCCCTAATGGGGTGAAATGGGGTTAACCCACACCGCTGAAGCTGGAGGGCTCTAATTTTGACCGTGCATCACTATATTGACGTGGGCATCCACTTAGGGGCGATTGAAATTTATCCCCCTAAATGGGGTTAAGCCAAACCGCTGGAGCTAAACGGCTGAGATTTTGACATCTCTATAATGACGTGGACATTTACTAAGAAGCGATTTTTCGAAATTCATCTCCTAAAGGGGTAAAATTTGGTTTACCAAACTACTGGAGGTACAGGGTTGAAATTTGGACAGTGGACATGGACATCCACTAAGAGGCGATTACTCGAAATTCATCCCCTAAGGGGATGAAATGAGGTTAACCCAAACCTCTGAAGCTGAAGGGCTGAAATTTTGACAGTGCATCCCTATAATCACGTAGAAATGAATGACTCGAAATTCACTTTACTTAATATTCATTTGTGATTGTTTCATAATTTCTTACATCCACGTAAATAGGCGAACAAACTTAACGAACGTTCGTCAAACCCTAAAATGTCACTTTTCTTGATGACGTATACATGCCAATCTACTTTAAAACTTGCAGATTTGTTGAGCAGAGGTGATATTCGCAGCAATTTGTTTACCATATTTATTAAAAAAATGCACTATAATAAATCCTTTTTAGGGATAATAACAGCTGACTTTTTTGTTGGTTTTTTTTAAGGAAAACATTGCACATAATAAACAGTTTTTGAAGGCGTTGCAAGGCACGCGGGTTTTATGCTAGTATATATATATATATATATATATATATATATATATATATATATATATATATATATATATATATATATATATATATATATATATATATATATATATATGTGTATGTATATGTAGATTTTCATGCTTAGCTGAAAAGTGCGCCTTCTGTGCTAGAAGGGTTAACTCTTGTTGCTGATAAACACATAGATTGACGTGACTAGAAATAAGGTCGGCCGGATTATCTTTCGTCCGCACATGATGTCAATGTTTTACAGCTGATAATCCTTGGATATGAGCGACACGATTTGCTACAAAGGTTTTCAATTGATGAGGTGAGGTATGTAACCAATGCAAAACAATTGTAGAATCTGTCCAATAAAATACTTGATTGATTTCCAATTTAATCGCTGAGATTACTGTATTGGTTAAGAAAGCCAATAATTGAGCACCACATAATTCTAGTCTCGGCATACTTTGAGTTTTCAATGGCGCTACTCGGGATTTAGCACACAATAATTGCGTTTTGATTCTGTTATCCTTGACGATTATTCTCAGGTATATACATGCTCCATAAGCCTTTTCGCTAGCATCAGAAAATCCGTGCACTTGTATATCCTTCAGGTCAGCTCAGATGTAACAATAGTCCGTGGAAAGGACAATTTGTTCAGGATTTGAAGTTGATCGTAATATCTCTGCCACTCTGTGTGAATATCATTAGAGAGAGATTCATACCAATGTACCTTTATAGTCCATAATTTTTGTAATAGCATTTTAGCTACAACAACCACAGGTGCTAATAATCCTAATGGATCGAAAATGTTGGCTACTTCTGATAGAATATATCTCTTTGTAATCTTTATTGGAGTCTTCAAAGGTTTCACTGTATGCATCATTGAATCAGAACTTGAATTCCAAAATACATCTAATGTTTTCAAGGTTGTATCCTCTCCAAGTTGTAACTTAAGGTGAACATCAGCTTTAGGAATGTCTTCTAACACTGATAAGTCATTTGATGCCCATTGACGAATCGATAGACCTGCCTTTAACAGAACTTCTGTCAATTCTCTTCTGACTCTTCTTTCCGGACTAAAAATTGTCTGTACATTTTCTCTATATCTCCGGTTAACACAATCGGATACTTTCGAAACCGTATCAACAGAGAAAATAGATTGGACTGAATAGTTAGACCCACCTAGTCCAATCAATCTAAAATAGCTCCATGTAGTTGTTGCGTTAATTGCCAACAGAAAACAAAAAATATGGTCATATAGGGAAAAAAATTCTAAAAAAGATAGCGTCTTTTTCTTCGGAATTTGGAATGGCGAATCTAACCTAAAAAATTCTGGAAACTGCAAAAAAACGTTTTTTAGCGAATAAAAGAAAAACGTGACCTCGGATCGAAAAAAATCAAATTATAAAGTTGTAGCTATTCAAATTATCTTTCGATTGATGTATATTGAGTTATAAGTTAGAGCACAAAATATAGATAAAAATGGGAAAAACTGTCGAAAATCACGTTTTTTTAATTTGTTATTAACTTTTGTTTAACATCACTTACATACCTTAAAGACACACCTGTAGTTGTTTTGGCAGATGCATCAAAAACAACTCGAACTTTTGTAGTCATACTGGATTCCTTTATGACTGCTTGATGTGGTAAATAATAAGTTGTTGACGGACTCGATTCATCATTCACTGGTGACATATGACCCAATGTTAAGTATTCTTTCAGAACATCATTATATTGATTCTAAAGCCTTGTATCCTTACTCAACTTTCGCTCGACACTCTCAAGTCGCTTTAGTGCACATTGGTAAGAACTTCCTAAGTTAGTAACTTGTGATTTGGTTGGTAAAACTTAGGGTCTGCTAGTTTGAGATTCCTTGGTATACAACCAGTTTCGATCTTGATTTGTTGTTCTGGTATTGCTTGAGGGATAGTCGGTATAATTAAGAAGGTCAATGTTCTTTCATAATTATTTCTACATGATTGAATGGTTGTGATGACCATCTCCTTTGCATATGTTGTCGTTTCGTTTAGCATGCCTACGAGTATCTTGCAGATACTCCTTTTCAAACCTAAAGTGTTGGCCAAACTCTCTGTTATAAAATTGGTAGTGGAACAGGTGTCCAATAAAGCTCGGCATTGAATTGGTTGAGTGTCCTTGTCCAGAATGTTTAGCAGAGCCGTTACCATAATATCGTTTGCCACCGAGTTTATAACCAAACTAGTTGGGTTTCTTTGACTCGGCATAGCATTCCGCATTAATCATGTTTCTGATTCTAATTTGCACCTTTCTGGTGGGATGGTATTGATTTTGTTCTGATCAACTTCGATATGTAGTAATGTGTTATGACGTCTCTTGCACCTTTGACAAGATGTCCTTGATTTACACTGATTTACTTCATGCCCTTTGCCAAAACAATTGAAACATAAACGAGCTTTAGAAATTACCTCTTGTCTTTTTTCTATTGTCAACTGACGAAATTTATTGCATGATACTCACATCAAAACGGTTTGTGTATGATGCGGGTATTACACTAAGCATTCATTTTTCTACCCCTTTTTTGTGTAAAGATTGTGATGCGTTGGTAGTTGTGCAATAAACGCGAATGAGAGGGGGAATTTCTCATAGTTTTCGCAGCCCACCGAGTACGATGTTATATTTGTGTTAGTGTAGTAATGGAGGGTGAGTCTGGCAAATTTTCTGGCTCAAAAGTGAGGAGTCATATGACGCATGAATTGTACTTCCCTGCGACCCCTTGCTTAAAAAACCGGATTTGTGTATGGGGATAATAAACGAAATGAATGATAGTGTAACTTGCACCATTGGACACATGATACCTAAATTTTTATTGCTTTTATCTATTGTCGTAAAGGTTTGCGAACGGTCACGAAATTTATCTGTACCATTGGCCTCATTTCCTTGTCTTGAAGACCTGTAGCTTGGTTGTTCAGTTGTAACTTTTGCTACGCAAGTAGTTCGCCTTTCTAGAAATTTGAGCAATTCGATATATGAAGGCATTTCCTTCCCAGTAAACGACAATTCCCATTGTAATTCCGTGTTAGTGTTCAATTTCGATAATATTAAATCAATTAACGGTATGTACCAATGAGACACTGGTGCCTTTAAATTTTCTAAGGCTCTAGTATGCTGTTGGAAAGTGTCAACTAAACTGTTTATAGCCGAAGGTGTATCCTTTTGTAGCTTCGGATATTCGCGCAATATTGCCCAATGGCGACGCAATGTTCTACTTGCGCATTCGAATTTTTCTTTCAAAATATTCAAGGCGGTTTTGTAATTTTCTTCATTAGTCTCTAAAGCTTCTATTACTTTAGCAGCTCTTCCTGTAGGAGGTAAGCGCAGATACTGTAATTTCTTTACTTCTGGCAAATCTTCTTGGTCAATGAGCGTACTAAAGAGACTATAAAATGAAGCCCATTTTTTGACCGTTCCATCGAAAGTCGGTAATGGGATCGGTGGTAAAATCACTGCAGAATTATTGATTTTATGTTCAGATAAACCTGATGATGTTTCAGCGTTATTGGTTTTCTCTACATATTGCTCCTGTATTTGTAGTAGGTACTCGACTTTTTCTCAATAATTTCAACACGACGACCTTCTTCCGTTTCATCAATTTCTTCTATGTTAGTTTGTAGTTCTTCAAACTTCTCAAAAGCCTTTTCCATCGTATCAAGGGTTGTTTTCACTAGGTAAATGTTGCGATTGGTCGCGTCTGTATCCCATTTGTCGAGAATATTTCTTAAAATTGTTATGGTTGAAATAATATAAGCCCGTTGCTTCTTCAATTTGCTTAGTTCGGCCATGATAAGTTGCTGGCCAAATCCGACCAATGTTTTTGCGTGTGACTTCTCTTTTTACGGATAATCACTATTTGTGTTGGTAAGTATGATTTGATATTGATGAAATAAAAGATATTAAATGATTGATGTTAATTCTTGTCTCTAAACCTCTGTTACAATTTGGTAAATCCCAAACCGTATCTACCCCTATCTGTGTGTTAGATTCCTTACCAGGATCCCACTTGTAGGTAAAGAATGATTTGCATGTCCTGGAATTCGCCTTTTATACTGTTTCCTTGATTCAAGCTCGCTCTAATATTCTAGTAGGCAAGCTTTTGATAACTTTCACTATAATTTTTATAGTGTTAGAACTGCCATATGTAGGATGCCTTGCTTTCCTGTCATCTCAAAATTAATTAATTTATCAGTCAATGTTTATTTTGACTTTCACGTCAACAGTTGTAGCTGTTTGCGGCATTTTCGCGCTTTGAGTCGAGAGATTAATCTTCAGTTTCCTTTGGTTACAAAGCGATGTGATTTTACATAAAAACAATAGTTTTAAGCTAACATTGTTAATAAAATTTGTAAAAGCATTAAATTTATAACCTAAATATTTTGTCTTTGACATTTTCTTTTTTTTTTAATTTAAAGCTTGCTTTGACAACTGACATCGAGCAAAGGCAAAGCGTTGATAAAAAATGGGTCCAAGTATTTAAAGTCGCAAAGGAGCAGAAGTTGAACGCATTATTTAGTGTTGTATCTCGTGCTTTGAGCAAATGCGTATGTTGAGCGCGTATTTTCACAAATGACCATGAAATGGTCTAATATCAGAAATCTTTGCTCGGTAGATTTGATAAAAGCAGAATTGCTAATTTCTTTGAATATGCACATGTCTTGTTCAGATTTCATAAATAAATACAAAAATGATATAGATTTACTAAAAGCGGCTCGTAACAATAAGAAATACACATGGAAAAAATAATTATATAAAATAAATACAAATATAAACACAAAATAAAGTTTCATTTTCCTTTAATTTTTTTTTTCACCAAACTTCGAACGTCCCGTCTTTTTCCCCTAAAGGTGGCAACCCTGTCTATAAGATAATGATTCCTATATTTAAAGTATACTCAAATATTATTGTCTGATCGAATCTCCAGCATTACAGTTACCAATGATGCGTCATTCTTTTATTTAACTGTTTAAGATAAGTAGAAATTTTATTTTGTTGTCACAGTGTTTACATATTCAATTTATTTTATTTAGTTTATATTTTTCACTTTTTAGTTTGTTTTTACTGTTTCTATCATTTTAAGTTAAATAAAAGAATTTTTTGACGTGACAACGTCTATTAAATCGGTTTAAGATATAACGCGCGTGTAAAAATGTCCCGCACAATGACCCGCACACAAAAAAAATCATATATCCGCCCCCATACATGTTAGGGGGTGGTAAATGACTCAAAATTTTCTCAAAAAAAAACCGGTGCCCCGGGACACGGCGCTTCGCGCTGTGGCGATTATCACGTGACAACTACCATGTTGCTCGTTATCTGTTATGCATTACATGCAATATATAAAAAACACAATATACATTTACATAATTTTGCAGTATTTTTATTTTTTTATGCGTTCTCAAATGTAACAATAGCCGTGTTTTTTTAATGAACTATATAGTTCTTCCCCATACAAATCTGAAAACCCAGGTTTTATCGGGGTTCCTATCGAGGTTTTGGGAAATTTCTTAATTTGCATATTTCATACTTTCGGGGTTTGGCATGTTGTTTCAGGGGTTGGCATGTTGTATACTTTCGGGGGTCGGAAACACGTAATTTAAAAATAAAAACAACAGGAAAGTGATGAGAGCAAATTTATAACAAATAATTGATTTTTTAGAAACATATTTATTATTTTCTAGCGAGGATTTCGTGTAACAGTGTAAAAAATAACTCTTAGCTTCCGCTTAATTTTGAAATTTTTAAGCATCGAAGTAGGCGCTTCATGAAATTTCCCTTGTCGTTTTTTTAAGGAACTCGAAGAACTATATAGTTCATTAAAAAAACACGGCTAATGACAGTCACTACTACATACAGCATCAGTCACGCCAACTCGTTGCCACTACTACATGCAGCGTAAGCCACGCCCACTCACACGGTTATGCGACACTTTGTCGCTTGGGCATCCCGGCTAACCGTTTTATTAGACGTTGTCACGTCAAAAAAAATTGCTTCTAAATATATAATTTATTAATTGAGAAAATAATACAAAACGTAATAACAGACGTTTTCACGTTCAAATTAATAGACGTTGTCACGTTAAAATACGGACGTGATACTTCACATCCAAGACCATTAATTTTTTTAAAAAATCAATTTTTCTTTTTCTCTTTTTAGTCTTTTTTAAATTAACATCATCGGAGCGAAATCAATCAACTGAAGTTTGACAATTTGACAAATGTATGGTTTTTCGAAATGACATTTGACTTGCATCAACCAAAAAAGATTTTTGAAATTGACTAACAACTTTTCTTTATGTTAGTATTTAATTAATACAAGAAAACTTTGCACATCAATTAAATTAATACGTTTAATTAAAAAAAATGGTGAATACCCTGATTTGAGCATTTTGCGTGTGGAAATAGGGCGGGGGTGGTTTACTTAAAAAATATGACTATTTTTTTATTGTTCTAAATGATGTATAAGTTAAAATTGCAAAAGTTAGACAAATTTGATTTGGCGACACGTAGTGTAAGTTAAATAAAAGAATTTAATAACTAGAGTTCAAAGGTCCGTTTGTAGTGTCGACTGTCCTAGTAGTTTCAGTGCAATGTGGAATATTATTAGTCAGAAAGATAATCGTGAACTACGAGTATGCGCAAAATTGGAAGTTGATCGGTTATATTTTCTACTTCTATTTTAAGCTTTCCGCAATTTAGTGTTGGCCGCCATTTTGAATTTGGAATGACGCCACATAGCTAATTGTGTTCTACCTGTCATATCCTTTCATTTGAGCTGCGGAGCACAATTTCAAAAATCGGCCGCCATTTTGGAACCGCCATCTGGATATTTTTACAAAATGGCCAGATTGCATTGTCATCCAAACTAAACGTGTATGCAAAATTTCAGCTCTATCGGAAACCGGGAAGTGGGTCAAATGTAACTTCTAAGATTTGATGACACGTAGTGTAAGTTAATTAATAACCCTGATTGGAGTGAAATCTTTGGCCCTATTATGTTATGAAATCTTGAACTTTTGGCCATATTAGTTGAATCCATTTCTAATTATTGGAAAACATATGTGTAACTCTTGCAATTTTCAGTGCATGATTGTCCTCTCGGTTAATAAGTTAAAGGCTGATCCTGCTACACGGTAGGACGTTGCAACAGACGTACAAAAAAATAATAAAATGAACCAAGTTTCCTAAAAGAGTTGACTCATTTTTTTTTCTTCAAAGCTTTACTAATATGTACATAACTGATGCTTCCATTCTACCCTTACTGAATAGATGCTCATGAAGCTCTTTCATTTCAATAATTTTAAAACATAAAACAGCGTGGTCCTGGGCTGCTTTAAAATAAATTATTTAAAACATTATAAATTGCAAATGTTGTCATCCATGTTTTCAAATAATATCAATTGTCAATTGAGATGGGTGAAATGTATTTTGGCACACTTTGGAATTTCGAAATGTCCGTGGTGAAAAGGCCTATCATAAATGGGAAGTGAAGTGAAGTTAGGTACCATTGCATATGAATGTATGAGAGTGACCTAAATGGAAGTGCAGTGGAAGTTGGCTAATTTCGAAAACTTTGGAAATGTCATTTACAGAAGTAACCGTGCAGTAAGTTTAAAAAGTGAGGTTGTGGTCGGAATTTGTTGTGTTATGAGGTATAAACAATAATATTACTTTCCATTATTTTAGAAATATTAATTGTTATGGCGGTGTCATGGCCTTACATGGAAAGTATGTCCTTTTTAAGGGGACTCTTCACCGATATTTGGTTGAAAATCGATTTTTTGTCGACATTTTTTTATTGCATATTCTGATAGAGTAGACTTTTCTGAATTATGTAGCGTTTTCACATTGTAGCGTTTTTACTATGTTTATAACATAGTTTTTTCTCGTGTTTTTTCAATAGTGCGCATGGGCGGAGATATTACTTCGAGCGTCGCGCGTCGACAGAAGAGCTCGTTTCTTTCAACTCTTTTCGTACTAGTGATTGTAAAAACTATATTAATTGTTAATAACAATTAATATTCGATTAACATTTTATTAGTTCTTTATTTTCTTCATTTATTCGACAAATTGCCATCCAAAAAGAAACAAAGGCTTCGGCTACCTGCGTAGCTCTTTTGTGCGTCATCGTCAAACTTTGAACGTGATTATTTCAACAACGTTTTGTTTTTTTCATTTCTTTTAACTTCTCCGAGCTCCACTTTCCACAATTTTCAACCGATTTTAATTTTATAAAGTGGAAAATGTTCGAAATTTATAACTGAATAAATCTGTCAGACAGAATTTTGAAATTTTAAAAATTCATAAAGTTATAAACAAAAATGTAATGAAAAACCGAAAAAATCGAGATTTTCGGCAGTTTTTCGAAATCGCCAGACATATTTGTGGATTGTTAATAAACAAAAAAAGATATCAAAATTCTGTCTGACAGTTTTGTTTATTATTAATTACTGAACATTTTGGCACTAACAAAAATAAAATCGATTCAAAATTTGCGTGCAAGGAGCTCGCGGAAAACACCCCTTTTCTCGGATGTTTATTAAACATTAAATAAAATGCAGATGCAGACCCTTTGTACTACCAGTCCGTCATGTCGTTTGTCACGTCATGGTGCATGTCTAGCAGCAAGCTTAGTACGGGGGGAATAGGTTAAGGGTTATGGGGGGTGAAGGGGTGTTGAAGAAGGTGGCGATGAACCCCGGGTTTGAACTCTTGGATGTTGTAGGAGCTCGGAAATACTGACTGAGAGAGATTATTCCACAGTCGAGTTGTTCTATTTACAAACGAATTCATATCTTGTTGAGTGCGTGAAAGGGGGAGTTGTAGGTAAAGGGAATGAGACGAGTGGGCTAATCTGGTGTTGCGGTTATAAGATTGACATGGAGGCAGGAGAGCGTTTATTTCGGAGGAACAGTCGCTATAATAGTAGCGATAAAATTTTGTTAGTGCTGCTACATTCCTACGGTGGCTCAAGGGGTCGATGGTGGCGCAGGCGGTGTCGTCATCAATTAATTTAAGGGTCTTTTTTTGGACCTTATCTAACCATGCCAAGGTGGTTATCGACGCGCCGCCCCAGCCGAGGGAGTTATATTCGAGAAGAGGCCGAATGTAGGATTTATAAATAACAGCGCGGGCCGATGGCTGGAGGAGGAACTTGCACCTCTTAAGAAATCCCAAGCACTGGGATGCTTGTTTGGCGATTTGGAATATGTGGTCATTCCATCGCAAGTCTTTGGCTAATGTCACGCCTAAGATGTGTAGGGATGGGTCGGCCTTTAGTTCCACGCCATCCACTGACAAGGATGGTGCGGTGTTGATCTTCTTCTTGGAAATAAGACAGTACTTGGTTTTGGAGGGGTTGAATTCAACACAATTTTTTGTTCCCCACTCTAGAATAAGTTCAATGTCGTTATTAATAGAGTTGAACATTACTTCACGATCATCAAGACAGGATCTGGCATGAGTCTGTCTGAGAAGGGGGTTGGAGTGGATTGAAAGTAGATCATTTATAAAGATAAGAAATAGGGCTGGTGATAAAATTGACCCTTGAGGGACCCCCGCAGAGATAGGGTGGGGTTCAGATTTGATGCCATCCAATACTACCTCAATTGAACGGCCGGAAAGGAAATTCTCAATCCATTTCTGTAAAAGTGAGTCGATTCCAATAGCTTTGAGTTTAGCTAACAAGGCTAAATGCCAAACTCTATCAAAAGCCTTGGAGATATCCAAAGCAACCAGACTGGATTCACCTGATCCATGCAAACTTCGGCTGAGGTGTTCTGTAAGACAAACTAAAATATCGCCAGTGGATCTTCTGTGTCGGAAGCCATACTGTCTGTCGTTTATGACTAGGTTGGATTCTAGATATCCCATAAGTTTTTTGTTGATTATCGTCTCCATTGTTTTGGAGAGAATAGAAGTAATTGCTATTGCGCGGTAGTTAGAGGGATTGCTGGAGTCACCTTTTTTCGGTATTGGCTGTACATGGGCAAGTTTCCAAGAGTGTGGATAGACTCCGGAAGAGTATGATAGGGCAAAAATTTTGCGCAGAGGTTTAGCCAAAGGTGAGGCGCATTGTTTTAAGACGATAGGGGGTATATTATCGGGTCCAGTGGATTTATTGATATCGAGCTCCTTGAGGCACCTGTACCCCTCGCGAGTCCTGAAGAAAGCCCTGTCCATTAAATGAGCGCTGTGCTCGAGAACCGGGGGTAGCATATCAATTTTGGGGTAAAGAAGAATTGGAAGCAAACAGAAATGCTAATAAATCGGCCTTGGATTTTCTGTCTGTTATCACCTTCTTATCGTGTATGAATGAAGGAGTTGTGGATGAAGTGAAATTCTTCTTAATGGAGCTTACCAAAGACCAGAAGTTCTTGCTACCAGAGGTTGCATTAAAGAGTTTACTTCTCAACTTGTTGTCAAATGAATTTTTGACATTCCTGATGGTGACTTTACAGGAATTTCTTAGTTTTATATACTCTACACGGAGCAATTCACTAGGGGAGCTCTTGTAAGCTCGAAAGGCGGCTTCTTTATTTCTGATTGCATTCATATACTCCTGATTAAACCATCTGTTGGGCCTAGCCTTCACAGATTTGGTAGAATGAGGAATGAACAAATACATTCCTGCCTGTATGATCCTAGAGATACGGATAGCGGCAGAATTGACGTTTTTGTTTCGGGAACACTGGTTCCAGTCAGTAAATTGGAAAAAATCCGAATTTCCGAGAGGTGAATCAACTTCGACGGAGTAACGCGCTGGATGAGAAGTTAAGAAAAGATCAAGGAGATAGGTTCCTTGATCAGCAACATCAGGAACTCTTGTGGGATGATCCACAATTTGATGTAAATATGATGTAAATTGGCGTCTGCAAAGAGCTCGACGTCCTTGCCAGAAACACTGGTGCCATTTGAGTGAGTCAGCCATTTTGCGTTATGAACATTGAAATCACCCGCAACGATGATTTCACACTCAGGATTGGACGACAAAAATCCCGAGATTTGTTCGGAAATGAAATGTCCTGCCTTTGCCAAGGAAGGACAAAAACGAGCTGCACTCAACATTTTTTAACGCCGTCATTAAGAAGTTTTGCACTGGGATGACTAGGTGCCTTTTTGTGAAAGTAAATTTTGCCAAAGTGCCTTAACTTTTTTTATAATTATGTGTTAATGAATGAATTATTAATGAGTATTTTCATTTATTTGTTGATTTATTTATTTTGATTTATTTGTTAATATGAATCTTATCTTACTAATATTATAAACGTGAATGTTTGTATGTATGTTTGTTACTCTTTCACGCAAAAACTACTGAATGGATTTTAATGAAACTTTACAATAATATAGCTCATATATCAGAATAACATATAGGCTATAATTTATAAAAAAATTCAACATGGCCGCCGAAAACTCAAAATGGCCGCTCAAATTTTGTTCCGATTTCAATGAAAGTTGGTATATAGAGGTTTTTAAGGTCGCTAATAACGAATTTGTGGTCAAAACTTATAAATTCAAAATGGCCGTGCCAATATGGCCGACGAATTTGCCAATTGTGTTCCGATTCCAATGAAAATCGAAATCTGGCGGATTTAAGGTTGCAAATAACGAATTTATGATCAAAACTTATAAATTCAAAATGGCGGACGGATTTTTCGAATTGTATTCCGATTCCAATGAAAGTGAATATCTAGGGGTTTCTAAGGTTGCAAATAACGAATTTATGATCAAAACTTATAAATTCAAAATGGCCGCGCCAATATGGCCGACGAATTTTTCCAATTGTATTCCGATTGCAATGAAAATCGGTATCTGGGGGCTTTTAGCGCAAACAACGAATTTATGATCAAAGCTTATAAATTCAAAATTGCGGGTCCAATATGACGCACGAATTCCCAAGCCACATTCTGAAATGTAGTAAATTTCTAAAATTCCCTCTAACCAGTATAGAAACAGTAAAAACGGTAAAAAGAGTCGAAGTTTGCAAATTTGTGCGCCCCTACATTGTCATCACGAGGTTAAACGATGTCATCTATCGCTTCCAAAGAGCTCGATCGGAAAAAACGGGACCTGGAGGAAGCTGTATTCGGGACGAATACTGAGTAAGAAGGGAGCAGTGTAACGGCTAACCGAAAAGAGAAAGTTAAAATTCCAATTCACCGAGAAGTTACATGTTTAGATGCATCTACTTGAATACATAACGCTGTTCTAATTGAATCACCGATAAGATTGGGAAAAGGGAATTTTTTTTCCAGATTTATTGTTTTTTTTTCCTACCGCGTACAACGCACACATAATTTTTTTTTATTTAAAAGCCTTGCAACGCACACAGGTTTTTTGCTATAGGCTATCTTACTAAGATTATAAACGCGAATGTTTGTATGGATGTTTGTTACTCTTTCACGCAAAAACTACTGAATAGATTTTAATGAAACTTTACAATAATATAGCTCATACTTCAGAATAACATATAGGCTATCTCGAAACCTTCGGGTAGCTGTAGTGTACTGATATAGAAAAATCCGAAACTTTTGTATGGGAGGTACTCTTCAAATTTCTGCTAAAGAAGTCAGATCCATTTTGTTTTGGTTTTTTTTTCGAGAAAAATACGATTTCCAAAGTTTCAGATCGATCGGAGTTTATTTACGGATAGTTGCCGTACAATTTTGTTGAAAAAATCAGATTTATCGCGAAGGACGCGGTTCTCTGAACTTGGATTGAAGTAACTTCGGCTGCATGTGCCTGATTTTAGCAATGTATGGCTAAATGAAAGGTCTCGAAACCAAAAAGACGACAAATTCAATAATCAGATGTTCGTCGCTTTTTCTTTTTGAGCTATGGTACCTGGAAATTTGCATAGATTTCAAGGTGCTTGATTTTTCAACATACAATAATTTTGCATGGGACATATTTTTTTTCATATTTCTTACGGAAAAATTACTCTTTATCATGCCGTTAAATGTTTGAAAAGTTCGCCCAATGTTGCCAAACGTTGCTTATTGAACGTATTAACTGTCTCCATTCATAGTGTGAAGTGTGACATCATCGGGAATTGCATCATCGCTACTTGATGATGGATGTTTAGTGTATTGAGCACCCAAGTTCCTATTGAATATGAACCAGAGAGAAACACCTACATGTAACATCAGTAAAAACTCCCGTATTGCCACATCCGTGCAAAATTATTATTTTGGAGCGAATGCACCATGGCCTATAAAAAATAGGTCGAAGCGCATGACAGGGCTTTTCAAGATTTCCGAGGAAAACCTAATCCATGGTAGGCGCTCTGACACTACTTGCTCAACTTTGCCTGGTATACTTCGATCAAAGCCTGCAAATGAGCTGAACGGATGCATGCTTGAAAGCATCACATCTATGGAACAGTATTGAAAAAACCAACTTTTGGTCGTTTCAAATAGCGAAATTTCAATCGATAGCATCGATATTATTCGGAATCAAAAATACGAAAATGGCTCCTACTGTATATTAAAATTCTTATCACCTCAACTGCAAAATAAACGGAAGCTATAGCGCGTACCAAAAGAATTGGAAATATAAACACAGGCGGCGAACTGACAATTTCACACCCATTAAAATTTCGTGTATGGATAAAGTTCAAGCGGACGTGCATTGTAATTTCTTCTTCGAAATTCATTTACGGGCAAAAACACTCCCTCATAGCATCTGACCACGACAAGAGTGGCAGTGAGACCGCTAAATTGTGATTAGGGATATAAATGAGCAAGTGATTTGGGTTTTTAAACGAACGGAGTTACACTTTTCTTTACGAATGTACTTGCATCCCGGGATTTGAGACTGTCAGTGCCCATCGATTTTGAGATTCCCAATTGTTTTGGCGCACGCCATTGGCTATTGGCTTATTTGTGCAGCGAGGCGCACCGGGTTCCAGCTAGTTATATATATTTCTATAATTATTTTGGTTTAATTTTTAATGTGAATTATAATTATTTCTATTTGTTTGTTGGATTATTTATTTTGAAATGTATTATTGAATTATTTTATTTTTATGTTTTTAGTGTCTTGAATGAAGTATGAATTATTAAATTATTTTATTTATGTGTATTATGTAGGTATTTTTATGGAGTAGTAAAATTTTTTTTATTTGTTTAAAAAAAATTGTTTAATGAATTTATCTCTATATGTATTTTACTTATTTAACTAAGAATACAAAAGCATTATTGTTTTTTTATTAGTCCTTCATTATTGACGAAAGAGCACAGTTCGTTGCGCATAGCTATCGAAAAACTTCTTCCGTATACATGCACGTTTTTGGATTGAGCAAGAGGATTTAGATTCCTGGGGATATCTCTTCTCCATGAACCTTCATGGATAACACCCTCATCATTCTCCGTATCAACGAAATTGGGTGGGATGTACGTGCTTGTTGTGGGTGAATTTAACCGCAAAAAATGGTGCAGAGCTATACACGCTAAAACGACCTTTTCTGCATTTGGTGGCAGCATATTCAGTGTGGTCAAAAGTATTCTCCATCTGTTTACAAGTATCCCAAAACAATTTTCGATCATTCTTCGTGCTCTGGAAATCGTCAAATTATAAATTTCTTTTTCCCTAGATAAATTCTTTCCTGGGAAAGGTTTCATAATGTGTTTATGCAACGGAAAAGCTGCATCTGCAACAAAGAAATGAGGCAAAGTTGTTTGGGAATGCGGCAGTTGTTTCGGTGCTGGTAAAAGTATTTGATTATTTAAAATCCTCTTGCCAAAAGAACTTTCCTGGAAAACACCTAATTTAAAATAAAATTAGCCAATGCAAAAAATATGAAATCTTATAATATACCTCCGTCGCTTTGTGATCCATATGCACCTACATCAATAAAAGTGAAGATATACCTTGCATCACACACAGCCAACAGCACAATGCTGTGGAATTTTTTATAATTAAAAAACTCTGCACTTGAATTAGTAGGTGTTACGACAGCAATGTGCTTGCCATCTATTGCACCTAGCATATCCCACATATGCCAAAAATCTTCAGCTATACCAGCTAATTCGGTGGCATTAGGTTCACTGGCATAAATAGGTGAAAGAATTTTCCATAATACCTCACATGTTTCATATATTATGGTCCTTACAGTTTCTTTTCCCAATTTCCAGCTCTAAGCTATGCTTTGGAAGCTGATTCCTTGGGACAAATATCTAGGAAATATTTATTTATTTATTAATTACTGATCTTGTTAAAAAATTAAATTTATATATTTACAGTAACGTTAATGCAAGACGATGCTCAGGCGTTATTGCTTCTCTTATTGAGGTTTTTTGTAAATATGGTCCTACCAAAGTCAATAAAACATCGAACGCACTTCTTTCCATCCTTGTGTGGATAAAAATTGTTGTGGTTCGTTTTCTTTAATTTTCAAGAGCGTCACTTCAAAATACCCGAAACTATTTCTATTTTTATTTAAAACACTTCGCTTTCTTTTTCTACGCTTTGCATTTTCATACTCTTCATATGCCTGCCAAATTTTGTAGATTTCATACAAGGCTTTTATTTCACTTGACTTCTTATGAACTTTTTATTTTGGTTTATATGTCAATTTAACTTCTACTTTACTTCTACTTCACTTCTTCGTTACTTTTCATTTAGGGTAGGCCTAAAGTATCAAATTCGGAATTGTATTTTGGCACCCACCCAAAATTTGATTTTCGACGGTTTGCGTCTATGGAAATGAGTAAATTATTTTATACCTTTAAATAGAGAAGATAAGGAACCGAAAATAGCGTACATGTACACGGATTTGTGGGAAGCACTTGGGATCAAGAAATATTCTCTCTAATTCTCTCCCTCCACTTTAACCACAACAACAAAATACATTGTCTAACCCGGACATAGGCGTAGTGAAATTTGTTCAGGTTTTGCGAAGGGTCTGCTTCAAACATTTAGCTAAGTGAAGCGTTCTCACAGAGACGGTTGCTGAGAAACGATATCCCTCCCGGTTTTTGAATAAATATAACACAGCCACTGTCCGGGTTAGACACAAATACGTAAAGAATGCTATGCATTAGTGTTGCCAAAATGCTTCCCCGTGTTTAATAAATTGCTCTTCCTCGTCTTCTTTATTCAAAGTTTTATACATTTCATTGTTTACTTGTACCCTTTGAATAGAGAAGACGAGGAAGTGCAATTTATTACACACGGGGAAGCATTTTGGCAACACTAATGAATAGCATTCTTTACGTATTTGTGTCAATCCCGGACAGTGGCTTTGTTATATTTATTCAAAAACCGGGAGGGATATCGTTTCTCAGCAACCATCTCGGTGAGAACGCTTCACTTGGCTAAATGTTTGAAGCAGACCCTTCGCAAAACCTGAACAAATTTCACTACGCCTATGTCCGGGATAGACAATGTATTTTGTTGTTGTGGTTAAAGTGAATGTATTTTGTTGTTGTGGTTAAAGTGGAGGGAGAGAATTAGAGAGAAAATTTCTTGATCCCAAGTCCTTCCCTCAAATCCGTGTACATGTACGCTATTTTCGGTTCCTTATCTTCTCTATTCAAAGCTTGTACCCGTTTATGACTAGGTCGAAAAGTTGAATCGAGATTGAGTTGAAATTTCGACCACCGTATATGAAGTTGAGTTGAGTTCACTTTGGGTTGAAATAGAGTTGAATTGATTCAAAACATAACCTCAAATTTTTGTGGAAAATTCTCATTTATAGATACGTAAAAATTTAGAATGAAATAATTTATTTTTCCTGTACCAGAAAAAACATCAAACACAAAACTAACGCCGACTGCGGACTTCACGAATAGTAAACAAACAAGATAAATGTCACTTCAACCCAATTTCAATTCAACCTGCGTATATTACCGAGTTTCCATGGGAGTCGAGTTGAGTTGAAGTTGAGTTGAAATGACACTTCAACTCAACGACTCAACTCTATGGGTTTCCATGGCTGACTTTTCTGCCTGTGTACAGATAGCCTCATTTTACACGATGAAACACGAAACAAAAAGTTTCCTTCAACCTTGCTGAGTTTGAAGGGCAGAAACGAGAGAGGGCTTGGGGGAGGATGTGTTTCTTCAAGCCCTCTCTCATCCCTCTCCATCAAACCGTGCAAGCTTACAGGAAACTTTTTGTTTCGTGTTTCATCGTGTAAAATGAGGCATAGCTGAATGTGTACTTGTATTAAGCAAGCAGCTGTTTTTAAATTTGACGTAATATTTTTGTTATTATAAAATAGTGATCATGGACCATAAAATTAATTTATTGTGTTCGTTGTATAACAGAAATGTTATAAAAAGGCGCGACATTTTGACTTTTTTAACATTTGACAATCCCGTTTGTAGTTGTGTGCGTGAACTCTGTTCAATCTACCTATTTTCGTTGAGTTGAGCAGAGTTGAAAATCTTTAACGAAAACTCTTCACTGCGACTGTTTCCATGGAGTTCAACTCGGGTTCAACTCTGGTTGAACTCTCATGGAAACTCAGTATATGAGGTAAAATTCAACTCAATCCAGGTAGAAGAGCTAAGTTGGGTTGAGTGGACCCAGTTTCAACTCGACATCCGTTTATGACTGGGTTGAACCCGGGTTGAACCTAGTAATAAACGGGGTATTGAATCCAAAAAAGCCGCCAAATCTTGCTACCAGAGGTTGCATTAAAGAGTTTACTTCTCAACTTGTTGTCAAATGAATTTTTGACATTCCTGATGGTGACTTTACAGGAATTTCTTAGTTTCATATACTCTACACGGAGCGATTCACTAGGGGAGCTCTTGTAAGCTCGAAAGGCGGCTTCTTTATTTCTGATTGCATTCATACACTCCTGATTAAACCATCTGTTGGGCCTAGCCTTCACAGATTTGGTAGAATGAGGAATGAACAAATACATTCCTGCCTGTATGATCCTAGAGATACGGATAGCGGCAGAGTTGACGTTTTTGTTTCGGAAACACTGGTTCCAGTCAGTAAATTGGAAAAAATTAATAAGCCCCAGCCAATTGGCCGTCCCATAATGCCATACAGTTCTTTTAACTGGTTTGGGAGGAGTAAGAAATTTGAATGGGAAACTATCGCTAACTAAGCAGTGGTCCGAATTTCCGAGAGGTGAATCAACTTCGACGGAGTAACGCGCTGGATGAGAAGTTAAGAAAAGATCAAGGAGATAGGTTCCTTGATCAGCAACATCAGGAACTCTTGTGGGATGATCCACAATTTGATGTAAATATGATGTAAATTGGCGTCTGCAAAGAGCTCGACGTCCTTGCCAGAAACACTGGTGCCATTTGAGTGAGTCAGCCATTTTGCGTTATGAACATTGAAATCACCCGCAACGATGATTTCACACTCAGGATTGGACGACAAAAATCCCGAGATTTGTTCGGAAATGAAATGTCCTGCCTTTGCCAAGGAAGGACAAAGACGAGCTGCACTCAACATTTTTTAACGCCGTCATTAAGAAGTTTTGCACTGGGATGACTAGGTGCCTTTTTGTGAAAGTAAATTTTGCCAAAGTGCTTTAACTTTTTTTATAATTATGTGTTAATGGAGGGAGTGAATTAGAGAGAAAATTTCTTGATCCCAAGTCCTTCCCTCAAATCCGTGTACATGTACGCTATTTTCGGTTCCTTATCTTCTCTATTCAAAGCTTGTACCCGTTTATGACTAGGTCGAAAAGTTGAATCGAGATTGAGTTGAAATTTCGACCACCGTATATGAAGTTGAGTTGAGTTCACTTTGGGTTGAAATAGAGTTGAATTGATTCAAAACATAACCTCAAATTTTTGTGGAAAATTCTCATTTATAGATACGTAAAAATTTAGAATGAAATAATTTATTTTTCCTGTACCAGAAAAAACATCAAACACAAAACTAACGCCGACTGCGGACTTCACGAATAGTAAACAAACAAGATAAATGTCACTTCAACCCAATTTCAATTCAACCTGCGTATATTACCGAGTTTCCATGGGAGTCGAGTTGAGTTGAAGTTGAGTTGAAATGACACTTCAACTCAACGACTCAACTCTATGGGTTTCCATGGCTGACTTTTCTGCCTGTGTACAGATAGCCTCATTTTACACGATGAAACACGAAACAAAAAGTTTCCTTCAACCTTGCTGAGTTTGAAGGGCAGAAACGAGAGAGGGCTTGGGGGAGGATGTGTTTCTTCAAGCCCTCTCTCATCCCTCTCCATCAAACCGTGCAAGCTTACAGGAAACTTTTTGTTTCGTGTTTCATCGTGTAAAATGAGGCATAGCTGAATGTGTACTTGTATTAAGCAAGCAGCTGTTTTTAAATTTGACGTAATATTTTTGTTATTATAAAATAGTGATCATGGACCATAAAATTAATTTATTGTGTTCGTTGTATAACAGAAATGTTATAAAAAGGCGCGACATTTTGACTTTTTTAACATTTGACAATCCCGTTTGTAGTTGTGTGCGTGAACTCTGTTCAATCTACCTATTTTCGTTGAGTTGAGCAGAGTTGAAAATCTTTAACGAAAACTCTTCACTGCGACTGTTTCCATGGAGTTCAACTCGGGTTCAACTCTGGTTGAACTCTCATGGAAACTCAGTATATGAGGTAAAATTCAACTCAATCCAGGTAGAAGAGCTTAGTTGGGTTGAGTGGACCCAGTTTCAACTCGACATCCGTTTATGACTGGGTTGAACCCGGGTTGAACCTAGTAATAAACGGGGTATTGAATCCAAAAAAGCCGCCAAATCTTGCTACCAGAGGTTGCATTAAAGAGTTTACTTCTCAACTTGTTGTCAAATGAATTTTTGACATTCCTGATGGTGACTTTACAGGAATTTCTTAGTTTCATATACTCTACACGGAGCGATTCACTAGGGGAGCTCTTGTAAGCTCGAAAGGCGGCTTCTTTATTTCTGATTGCATTCATACACTCCTGATTAAACCATCTGTTGGGCCTAGCCTTCACAGATTTGGTAGAATGAGGAATGAACAAATACATTCCTGCCTGTATGATCCTAGAGATACGGATAGCGGCAGAGTTGACGTTTTTGTTTCGGAAACACTGGTTCCAGTCAGTAAATTGGAAAAAATTAATAAGCCCCAGCCAATTGGCCGTCCCATAATGCCATACAGTTCTTTTAACTGGTTTGGGAGGAGTAAGAAATTTGAATGGGAAACTATCGCTAACTAAGCAGTGGTCCGAATTTCCGAGAGGTGAATCAACTTCGACGGAGTAACGCGCTGGATGAGAAGTTAAGAAAAGATCAAGGAGATAGGTTCCTTGATCAGCAACATCAGGAACTCTTGTGGGATGATCCACAATTTGATGTAAATATGATGTAAATTGGCGTCTGCAAAGAGCTCGACGTCCTTGCCAGAAACACTGGTGCCATTTGAGTGAGTCAGCCATTTTGCGTTATGAACATTGAAATCACCCGCAACGATGATTTCACACTCAGGATTGGACGACAAAAATCCCGAGATTTGTTCGGAAATGAAATGTCCTGCCTTTGCCAAGGAAGGACAAAGACGAGCTGCACTCAACATTTTTTAACGCCGTCATTAAGAAGTTTTGCACTGGGATGACTAGGTGCCTTTTTGTGAAAGTAAATTTTGCCAAAGTGCTTTAACTTTTTTTATAATTATGTGTTAATGGAGGGAGTGAATTAGAGAGAAAATTTCTTGATCCCAAGTGCTTCCCTCAAATCCGTGTACATGTACGCTATTTTCGGTTCCTTATCTTCTCTATTCAAAGCTTGTACCCCGTTTATGACTAGGTCGAAAAGTTGAATCGAGATTGAGTTGAAATTTCGACCACCGTATATGAAGTTGAGTTGAGTTCACTTTGGGTTGAAATAGAGTTGAATTGATTCAAAACATAACCTCAAATTTTTGTGGAAAATTCTCATTTATAGATACGTAAAAATGTAGAATGAAATAATTTATTTTTCCTGTTCCAGAAAAAACATCAAACACAAAACTAACGCCGACTGCGGACTTCACGAATAGTAAACAAACAAGATAAATGTCACTTCAACCCAATTTCAATTCAACCTGCGTATATTACCGAGTTTCCATGGAAGTCGAGTTGAGTTGAAGTTGAGTTGAAATGACACTTCAACTCAACGACTCAACTCTATGGGTTTCCATGGCTGACTTTTCTGCCTGTGTACAGATAGCTGAATGTGTACTTGTATTAAGCAAGCAGCTGTTTTTAAATTTGACGTAATATTTTTGTTATTATAAAATAGTGATCATGGACCATAAAATTAATTTATTGTGTTCGTTGTATAACAGAAATGTTATAAAAAGGCGCGACATTTTGACTTTTTTAACATTTGACAATCCCGTTTGTAGTTGTGTGCGTGAACTCTGTTCAATCTACCTATTTTCGTTGAGTTGAGCAGAGTTGAAAATCTTTAACGAAAACTCTTCACTGCGACTGTTTCCATGGAGTTCAACTCGGGTTCAACTCTAGTTGAACTCTCATGGAAACTCAGTATATGAGGTAAAATTCAACTCAATCCAGGTAGAAGAGCTAAGTTGGGTTGAGTGGACCCAGTTTCAACTCGACATCCGTTTATGACTGGGTTGAACCCGGGTTGAACCTAGTAATAAACGGGGTATTGAATCCAAAAAAGCCGCCAAATAAATTTACAAGCAAACAAGTAAATAACAATAAATCATGGAAAAATACGGGAAAATGAGTAACTTAAAATAATCATGTAAACGGAGATGGGGCAAACAAATGTTTTGAGAAAAATATTACGCAAATAAAAACTTAAGCTATGAATTTTTTAAGCATTTTGGGTGTTCAAACCAAGTGGTGGAAAAAATAATAGAAACAAAAAAAAATAAATATATTATTAAGGAAACAAATAATAAAAAACAATTCCATCTACTCACAGGGATGTATTTAATAAAACCTATGCCTTTAATGAACCGACATTTTTGGAAAAAACGGAAATGTTGAAAATTAAACAAAATGAAATCATTCACAACTCTTCCTTATTTTTTGTGTTAAAAGACGCTTGTAGAAAAGAAAGCTCAAAGCTTGATGCATCCTCCGCCGCTTTATCGTTTCTTGGGTGCTTTTGGCCTTAAATTCATAATTGATTCTATTATTTTTTAATAAAATCTTGCATAAATACATATTTCCTCGTCCATTTTCAATTAAAAATTGTTAGCTGTCATTGAAATGAATTGATATTTTGGCACACTTTGGAATATCGAAGTGCCCTGGGAAATGAGAAAAATTCGAAAGGGTATTTTGGCAAAGGGCCTAAGACATCATTTTAATACATTTTTTTAGTTTTGCAGGAAGAAACTAAAAAAATATTGCAATAAGGGGTAAAGCTCAATCATTAAGAAAAAGAATAAACAATCTAATATAATAATGATAATAATAATTATATTTCAAAGAAAGTACACAAGATTTACATCTTTTAGAGTACATAATAAGGTGGATATAAAAGAAAGAAAAAAAATATAAAAAGCAAACATAACCTTAAAATTAAAAATTACAATTAAAATGGAAATTAAAATACTAAAACAGAATTAAAGATTTAAAAATTAAAAATGAGACAGAAATGGGAGAGGAAACAGAGATAGAGAAAGCTAGTGAGAAAAGGAGGAAGAAGATAGAAAAAGATATGCATGTTTTCTAAAAGTTGTGGCTGTGCTTATTCGCTGTATATGAATTGGAAGACTATTCCAGATTTTTCAGGGTATACACAAAGAAGGAACGGCTACCTATTAGGGAAATATGAGCAGGAATCAGAAATTTGATGGATCTCAGGGATTGCAAAGGAAAGAGGAAATCAGAAAGATAGCAGGGACTTTTGGTATAAAAAACTTTATGCAAGAGAAGCAAAGCCATGAGATCAAGGAACTGAAAAAGGTCACAACCCAGTAAAGAATTTTGGACACCCGACACATGTTCAGATCTTCTCATATGAAAAATAAACCTGAGGCAGTCATTAAATGCTACTTTGAGACGACAACGGCAGGATGAATCGAAAGAAATATACACCAGCGAACCGTAAAGGAAAAGAGGAACAACAAGAGATTTTATAAGTTTGGCTCGAATAGGTGAGGATAACAGATTGCCATGTAGCCACAGTTTACGAAGAGTACCATAGATCTTAGAGAGCATCAATGAGACATGATTGCAGCAGGAGAGTTTGGAATTCACTACAATACCCAAGTTTTTGGCAGAGTCAACTATTGGAAGAGGAACATTATTAAGTAACACAGGTGGGAAAACATGTGACGGCATCGAGCGACGACTAAGGAAAATTACTTGCGACTTAGATGGATTTAATTTTAGAAAATTTCTAGAACTCCATTCATTTATTTGAGACAAGGTGCTATTGAGTTCAGAGATACTAAGTTCAATTTGGTCAGGAGGACAAGAGATATATAGCTGGAGATCATCAGCATATAGATGAAAGGAGCAGCGACGGATAACAGAGGGATCATTGATATAGAGGGAAAAAAGCAAAGGACCGAGGACCGAACCCTGAGGCACACCTGCAGGCACACTTAGGAAAGAGGATGTAACATTATTATGACGAACACACTGAGCTCTATTTGCGAGAAGAGAGGAGAAAAGCCGAACAGAAGAAGATGAAAAGCGATATAGTTGACTAAGTTTATGGAGCAGTAGCGAGTGATCTACCGAGTCAAATGCTTTAGAGAAGTCAAGAAGAACTAGTATTCCAGTATCACCACGGTCAAGGGCGGAGCGGAGATCAGTTGTTACCTTCAATATAGTAGTTTCGCAACTGTGGGATTTACGGAAGCCTGACTGGAATTTAGAAAGGAAGTTACAAGAATCAAGATACCGCGAGATTTGGGTAAATAAGATTTTCTCAAGGGCTTTGGCGAGGAAAGGAAGAATACTTATAGGGCGAAAGTCTGATAAATCGGCAGGGGAGGACTTTTTTGGAATGGGAGTCACAATGGCTTTTTTCCAGAGTGAAGGAACTTGGGAGGTTGTCAAGCAATAGTGAAGAATATGTGTGATGGTTTCAATGATTAGAGGGGAGAGAATCTTTAGAAAGCGAGGAGAGATTCCATCATACCCAACGCTATTGGACGAAATGGAAAGCAGTATTCGAAGAACTTCAAGTGCATCCACACAACGGAAATTAAAACCATCAGAGTAAGTGAAGTTGGGAGAAGAAGGATCGGAAGGGAAAGACAGTGAGGAATACTGAGGAGATTGAATAAAAGATGCATTGAGTGAGTTAACATCAACATCAAATGAATTAATCTCAGAGGTATGGATGCCTAAAGATCGAAGGTTAGACCAAAGTTGCTTAGTGGACAAAGCAGGATCAAGTTTACGGGAGTAAAATGCACGTTTAGCGGATTTGACTTTGCTGTTGATTAGGTTACGAATATTTTTGTACTCACTGAGGTAGCTCAGGATCCTTGTTCTGCGATAGCGTCTGTACAAGTACTCACGCTCAACAATCAATTTGCGGATTTCATTAGAAAACCAGGGGCAAGTTGGAGATTTACAACGTCTTCTTGTAGTTAAAGGGACACATTGATTATATAGTGATTGTATGAAAGACTTAAAGAGATCAACCTTAGTATCAACGCAGGTTGTATTATGGATATCAGCCCAAGGTAAAGAGGAAGTAATTTCATAAAGGTGAGCAGAATTGATATTGTTAAAGTCCCGGTACTAATAAAAATTAGGCAGAGGGGGGAGGAGAAAATTAAAACGAAGGGAGAGGAAGAGAAGATCATGGTCAAGATAGCTGGGAGGAGAAATTTGGCTATGTTTAAACACAAAATTTGTGGAAGTAGCGGTGAGAACATCAAGGAGCGATGGATTATGGCAATTTAAAAATGTTGGCAGTTGATTTAGTATATGCAATTCCAATGACCCCAGAAAGTATTTGAGAGTGTTCGCAGGTTCATTGGCCTTCAGCAGATCAACATTAAAATCGCCAGCAGCAATTATGTTATCGTAATGATGGGAGAGACTCGATACAAGATCAAAGAAGTTACTAGCAACATCAGGAGTAAACACATTAGGAGGACAATAGACACTAACAACAACACACTTGTCATATGGCGACTTTATTTCCACAGCAATAAATTCAAATAGTGAGCCAATGGAGTGGCCTACTACCTTTGAGCAGAGAGAGGAGGTGACATATATTGCAACACCACCCCCAGTATGACCCATACGATCATTCCGGTGCATGCGAAAGGTAGGTAAGGCAGCATAGGAAGATGGGATTTTAGGTTTCAGCCACGTCTCATTAACTACAATAACATGCAATTTAGTGTTATCGAACAAGTATCTCAATTCATCAATTTTATTTCTTAGGCTTCTTGCATTCATTATACATACATTCAGCCCTGAGGAGGAGGAGCAGAGGATATTCAGTAGCCTTCCTTCATTGTGTACTCTATCAGAGGAATACATCAATATTTAATGAGCAACAAAGCCACATCACTAGAATCAACATGCAGAAAGAGAATAGAGACAGTGAGGGAAAAGGTGAAGCAATTTGAAGAAAGAAGAATAGAAGAAGAAGATTTGAGGAAATTCTTAAAGCTAAGATAACAAACAAAATTATTTATATAAAATAAAAAAAAGCAATTTCACTCTAATAACAAACAAAATAATTTATATAAAATAAAAAAAATCAATTTACTCTACGCTACACTCAGCTCCACGAAGACAGCGGGAAGTTCCATATATTCTATGAATAAAATTTAAAAAAATTTTCAACAAATGTTTGTTTCTTCGTCCATTTTGACGTGACAACGCCTATTAAAACGATGAACGCCGGCTGCATGCACGAAAATGGATGACTCATTGGGGCTTATCGCACAAAACGTAAAAGCGAGCGAAACGTGAAACGTTCAATTTTGGTATCGTAGTAAACGCAGCGGGGGAAAACGTTAATTTCGAAGTTGATTTTTCAGTATGGTGCAAAACGTGCGGCGGCAGTTCCCCTTGTGTTTGTGAAACGCGAAGTTTTGCTCGCGGCAGTTGTACGTTTCCTAGAGTGTTTGGACTATTTGGAAATATGTTTTAAATAGTTTCATTTTTAATCTACATATTTCTTTTAATTCCGCCATAAAGGCATGCATTTTGTTATCAAAAGACCAAAGTTTATTTTTTTTTAAATGCATATATTTTTTCAAATAAATTTATAAAATAAGTTTTTTTAGTTAAATTTTGAATGCACATTTATTTAAGCGAAAAAATTGTATGAAGTTAAAAGTATATTTTCACAAATAAATAAATTGGTTTATTAATTTAGGGATATATTTTCCATTCTTTCGTCCATTTAAAAATCCCTTCCTGTACTTCATTAATTATGACGGACCCAGCTCGTTCATGGTCATTTTCACATTATACATATACAATGCCACGGTGTCCATAATTATAATTCATAAGCCCGTATATTCACTAAAACTTAATAAAAAAGTAACGATTTTGAATTTGAACGATTAAATAAAACTCTGACGTGACTGATTTGTAATTTTTGACAAACATCAGCTGATTTCGAAACCTTTCGAACACAGTTGGATTCACGCGTTTTGCACGATACGTTTTCAAGGTGAAGTGAAACATGTAAACGGCGCGTTTCCCAAAACGTACGTTTACAACGATAAGCCCCATTGTCTCGTTACGCTCGAACCGCACGAGCGAGTGAAAGGCATGATCAGCTTGAGCTTTCGGCTTGCGCCGGCATCTATCTCTCTTCCACTCGATTGGCCTATTCGTCCGACGAGAAGAAAGACAGCGGCAGCACACAACTTATACACGTGAAATGTTTCGTCGACTGTTTACAAAGTGAAGTGAAAAGTTAATGTGGTTTTCATTGAATATAGAATGTGGTTTTCATTGAATAGAACCTCATACCGCTGGGCTAACAGGGTCTGGGCTTTGTTTTTATGGTTTTGCACTTCATAAACTAAATGAAAAAAAAATTGGTTGTCTGTAAAGAGGGTTTACGGACGATAGGTTAACCGTTAACGTGACAACGTCATGAGAAAAGATTGATGAAACGATTGCATACTTTTATGAATAAAATTGAATCTTTTATATTAAATTATCATTATTTTGTATGGATACTGTAGAGCACGAATGAAACACACGCGTTATCGCTGCTACGGTTCACTGTCAAGTGTCTTTATTCTCCCTTCTTTTTACATTTTACATTTTGTGTTGGCATCACTTAGTGTTGCCGATACTACATCTACTTTCTTGTTTTTATTTGTTTTGAGGTTATTTTCGCTATTGTAAATAAATGGATGGAAAATGAATAAATGTTATAGTTTGAAATTATCGAATCGGGTGGGCACTGTGCGCTTGCGCGTTGAAACTCGTGGACCGTCCATGGGCAATGTTGATGTTGTGTTTTGTGCCAATGTCGTTGCTGCTGACTGGTCGCCGATTGCTGCCGAATCCAAGATGGAGGTGCTGCCATTGCCGTCGTTACCTGTTGAGAAATGGTTAGTAGATGCCGCTAAATCGTCCGATGGATCGTCAATTCTGATTCTTTTCGTGTGTGACACGTTTCGTCGGTATCTTTTCCCATTCTCAGTTGATTCCACGGTTAGCTCAGAGCCATTTCTTTTTATTACTTTATAAACGGCCGACTCAAATGTTGGCGCTAGTTTGCCAATCATTCCTTGCCTTTTTACCAGCACCATATCCCCTTCTTCAATTTCGATCGGTCTTGCTCGACGTTTCTCATCACCGTATTCTCTTCCTTTTTCTTTCATTTCCTTGTCACGATCGCGTACTTCTTCGTCATTTTCCAATGGTTGGTAGATGCTTGGTAGCTTGTCGCGAATGTTACGACCAAATAGCATTTCTGCAGGTGTTTTTAATGTTGTAGAATGTGGCGTCGATCTATACATCAACAAATAATCATTCAAATCATCGATCCAATCTTTGCCGGTGTTTTGACTGATTCTCAATCTTTTCAGAATAGATCGGTTTTGGCGCTCTACCTCGCCGTTCTGCTGTGGCCAATACGGTGTGGTGTTTATAATTTTAATGTTGTGAGTGTCGCAAAATACCCGGAATTCGTCACAATCGAATTGTGGTCCGTTGTCAGCTGTGACCGTTAGAGATAATCCAAATCTTGCAAAAATGATGCGTAGTCTTTTGATCATTTCGAAAGCGTCTATCTTTTTCATGATTTCGATTTCAATGAAACGGCTGTAGTAATCAACAACCACAAGCAAGTTATGGCCAGATGGCACTGGTCCCAAAAAATCAAGTGCCAAATGCTGCCAGGCCTCCGACGGTAATACTTTTCTTTTTAGCGGCTCTGGTGCTGCCGGCGCTGATACCAATGTGCATCCGTGGCACTTTTTAACAAAATTTTCCACATCTTGATCGATTTTCGGCCACCATACTTTTGTTCTCAATCTTCGCTTCATTACGGTTATTCCTGGATGTCCTTCATGCGCCAATTCAATAGTTTTGACTCTCAATTCATATGGCATCACAATACGGTTTCCACGCAAAAGTATTTCTCCCGCAAAACATAGCTCAGATTCGAAAATTTTTAGTGGTTTCGTTACTTGATTGCTCCAATCGTCATTGTAGATTGCGTTTTTCATCTCCTGGATCAATTTGTCTTTGACTGAACACTTTGTAATCTGTTGTATTTTCAATGCGACTGGTGTGGCTGTTGTTGCCACCCAATTTACGTAGTGTTCAGCGTTTTCATCGAATGTGCTCGGCGCTGATTTTCCGACAACCAATCTAGACAATGGATCAGCGATGTTGTTTTTGCCTGATTTGTAGATTATGTTGCACTTGAACGATTGTAAGCGCAAAACCCATCTTTCGAATCGTGCGCATGGTTTCGATCGTGGCCCAAATATTACCTCTAATGGCTTATGGTCGGTTATTAAATCGTATTCTCGACCAAATAAGTAGAAGTTGAATCTCTCTACTGCCCATACTAAAGCCAGCGCTTCCTTTTCAATCTGCGCGTAGCGTTTTTCCACGTCCGATAGGCTTTTGCTTGCATATGAAATAGCACCTAGGCCAACTGGGCTTGCGTCTGCAATTAATTGTGCTTTATCGTTGACGTCATAGTAGCCAAGGATCATATCCGTGGACATGTATTCTTTCAATTTAGCAAATGCTTGTTGCTGTGGAGTACCCCAATCGATCGCGACACTTTTTCTTGTCACCTGTCGCAGCGGATCGGTCATTGTAGCGAGATTAGGAATAAATTTCCCGACAAAATTCACCAAACCCAAAAAGCTGCGCACTTCTTCTGCTGTAATTGGCTCACGAAATTTCTTGATGGCATCCAGCTTTTCGCTGTCTGGTGACACGCCTTTTGCTGACAACATATGACCCAAAAATTTCAATTCCGTTGCTCCATATATGCATTTGTCGTCGTTCAGTTGCACATTGTATACTTTTAATGTATTGAGCACTATGCTCAATCTTTCATCGTGCTCAGTTTGTGTGCTTCCATACACAATAATATCTATAATATAAAAATAAGTCGGGTTTTCCTTCCTGACGCTATAATTCCAGAACGCACGATCCGATTTCCACGATTTTGCATTCGTTGGAAAGGTCTCGGGCTCCGTGAGGTTTATAGCAAAAAAATTTCAACAGAAAAGCAGGCGTTTGATCCATAGCAGCCATCTCAAGAGGGTGGATTACCATTTTCTTTACAACCCCTCGACATGGATATCAAATGAAAGGGTATGGTAGGTAGAACACCAAAGGCAATATAGTATATTCAATATATCGTATATTCAATATATTATATCTCAAGAGAGCAGATGACCATTTTCTTCACAACCCCTTCGAAATGGGTATCCAATGAAAGAGTATGATAAGTAGAACAATATAAGCAATATAGCATACTCAATATGTCGGTTGGTCCATATAGCGGCCACCTCAAGAATGCGGATTACCATTTTCTTCACAACACCTTCGACATGGATATCAAATGAAAGAGTATGATAAGTAGAACACCATAGGCAATATAGTATACTCAATATATCGTTTGGTCAATGGCGATCATCTCAAGCGGGCGGACTACCATTTTCTTCACGACCCCTTCGAGATGGGTATCAAATGAGAGAGTATGATAAGTACAACACATAAGCAATATAGTATACTCAATATATCGTTTGGTCCATAGCGGCCATCTCCAGAGGTTGGATTACCATTATCTTCACACCCCTCGACATGGATTTCAAATGAAAGGGTATGATAAGTAGAACACCATAAGCAATATATTATACTCAATATATCTTTGGTCCATTACGGTCATCTCAAGAGGGCGGATGATCATTTTCATCACTACCCCCTCGACATTGGTATCAAATGAAAGGGCATTATAAGAAGAATGCCATAGACTATGTCTTTAGATTCATGGCGGCCATCTCAAAAGGGCGGGTTACCATTTTCTTCACAACACCCGAGACATGGGTATCAAATGAAAGGCTATGAAAAGTAGAACACCATAAGCAATATAGTATACTCAATTTATAATTTGGTCCATGGCGGCCGTCTCAAAAGGGCGGTTTACCATTTTCTTCACAACCCCCCCTAGATGAAACCACAACCCCTCCAAATGAAAGAGTATGATAAGTAGAACAATATAAGCAATATAGTATACACAATATATCGTTTGGTCCATAGCGGCCATCTCGAGAAGGCGGATTACCATTTTCTGAAAGAGTATGATAAGTAGAACACCATAAGCAATATAGTATACTCAATATATCGTTTGGTCCATAGCGCCCATCTCAAGAGGGCGGATTAATATTTTCTTCACAACCCCTTCGACATCAAATGAAAGAGTATGATAAGTAGAACACCATAGGCAATATAGTATACTCAATATATCATTTGGTCCATGGCGGTCATCTCCCAAAATCAATTTTCCCAGATTTGTTATTTTTTCACTATAACTTTTTCCTATCGCAGACTGTGTCCCCATAATCTTATTTTATTGAAAGGCGTTGCAACGCACGCGGGTTTTTGCTAGTCATCTATGAAATTCAGACACCCCTCGCATCCGCTTTGTATTTGTTCCATGATTTTCTGAAACAATTCAGGTGCGCAGGTTATTCCAAACAGTCCTTTTCGTGTGATAAATGTCGTAATTTCTCGCGAACTCTCAGATATTTCCACCTGATGGAAAGCGTTTTTCACATCCAATTTCGTGAAAACTTTTCCTTCTCCGATGTGCAGTAAAAAATCTTCAGTATGATTTATTAAAACTCGTGCAGCCACGTTATAAAAATGCCTTTATTTTTCTTACACTCCTTGTGCACACTATACCGCCACTATATCGTGAAAGTTCCAATCTTCAATCCTGAGTCGGTAGTGGTGCCAACTTGTGCACCGGCCGCTGGAGAATTCCCTGAGGCGTCTTTAATTCCACCACCCTTGTACAGCCGTCGGCCCCCGGGAATGTACGCACCACGCGAGCTAACTTCCAATTGTATGTTGCAATGTCGTCTTGATGTACTAGAACTAAGGTCCCGACTTGGAGGTTGCCTTCTTTGGTACGCCATTTGCTCCTTTGTTGAAGCTGGTGCAGGTATTCCTTTGACCAACGTCTCCAGAAATGTTGATGCAACGCCGAGACTCGTTGCCACCTACGAAGATATGCAAGTTTATTTATATCGAAAAAAGGTTCAAGCACAGGCTCAAGGGGGGCCTGTGTGAGGAAATGAGAGGGGGTTAAAGCCTGATAATCGTTAGGATCTGAGGAGAGTGGACTGATGGGTCTTGAATTTAGGCATCCTTCAATCTGGGCCATTACAGTTGTCAATTCTTCAAACGTCAACAGGGCGTGTTGCAGAGTGCGATAGAGGTGCCCCTTAGCAGACTTGACCGCTGCCTCCCACAGTCCACCAAAGTGGGGCGCTCGTGGAGGGATATGGTGGAACTCAATGCCGTTATTGCTGCACCAAGACGCGATCTGCTTCTGGTTGATCTCCTGATTGAAGGCGTTTTTAAACTCCTCCAGCAATCGACGAGCGCCCACAAAATTAGTAGCGTTGTCACAATAAAGATGCTGGCATAGATTTCTTCGGCTGGTGAACCTTTTAAGTGCAGCTATGAATGCCTCGGAAGTGAGGTCGGACACCACCTCAATGTGAACAGCTCGAGTGACGAAGCAAACGAAAATAGCTACGTAGGATTTATACGGTGCCTTCCCGCGTATGCGATGTGTAGTCATGATGGGTCCACAAAAATCTACTCCACTATGAGTGAATGGTAACGACACGTTGACCCTGGCCTTAGGTAAGGAACCCATTATTTGTTACGTTAGTCGAGGCCGATACCTGGTGCAATGAATACAGTTGCGAACTATCTCACGCATCCGCGAGCGTTTACAATCCAAAATCTTTGATGGATAAACCCCAGCAGCGCTTGTGGCCCATCGTGGAAGTTTTTGTGATGTAAGTATCTTATGTAAGATTGTACGAAATCGTTCCTTCGTGGTAATAAAATCGGAAACCGATAATCCACTGGTGCGTCAGCTAGATTTAATCGCCCGCCTACTTTCAGTAGTTTGATATTTGAAACCGTAAAATCCTCCAAAAATGGGTTGAGTTTTCGTAAGCTACTTTGTTTCGAAATCTCCTTTCCTTGTTCGAGATGTCGGATCTCCTCGACGAATTCACGTTGCTGGATAGCCCATACAATTGCCATGAAGGCTCTGTCGATCTCCGACGGTGTTAGTTCTCCCGTCTTCACCAACTGTTTCCTCTTCTTCGCTTGCAGATTTTGGTAAAAACGAAAAACGTATGCAAACCGCCGGCAATTTCTATTAAAGTCACTACAGGCATAAATGGTATTCAGGAAACTATCCGAGATGCAGCATACTAAGATTGATTTGACTTTCCTGCGTTCCGGTAACTCGTCAATGCTCACATGACGTTTTTTCGAAGGGGGCCAGTTGTCCATCGATTGTCTTAAAAATTCTGGTCCCGAAAACCAAATCGAATTAGGAAGGTCCTCCACCATCATACCACGGGAAACAATATCCCCTGGGCTTGCTTTTGAGTTGACGTGCCTCCACGTTGCTTCAGATGTCAATTGCTGGATTTCGGCCACACGATTTGCGACATAAACCTTCCAGTTCGACGAATGGCTCGACAGCCAATCAAGTACAATTTCCGAATCCGTCCAAAGGTAATGTCCTTCAATACATTTCGGTAAGCTGTCGTGAATCTTTGCATGAAGCTTCGCTAAAAGCAGGGCTGCGCAAAGTTCCAAGCAAGGTAACGACCTGGATACTCTGATTGGGGCTACCTTAGACTTAGCCGCCAAGAAGTGCACGGAAATGTCTCCAGTCTCACTGATGGATCGTAAGATTATACAGCAACCGTAAGCTCTGGTAGAAGCATCGGCAATCCATGAAGCTCCATGGTCGTCGCCTTACCTACACAAAGTACCAAACGCGGAATTCGTATGTCATTGAGAGCCTTCAATTGATTCTCAAAGTTACGCCAATTGGATTCTAAAATTTGAGGTATTGACTCGTCACAATTCACTTTCAACAACCAAAGCTCTTGCAGAAAAATCTTCGAGCGTACCACTACAGGGTTTATAAATCCAAGAGGGTCGAACAATCGCGCAGTAACCGACAATATGAGTTGTTTCGTGACCTTTGAGGACATGGAGACCTGCGAATTAAATTGAAATCGAAACTCATCCGCAGCGGCGTCCCAAATAATTCCTAGCGCCTTACGACGTCGACATCATTGATCCTCAAAGTCTTTTCCCGTTCATCGGCAGGAATTTCTGACAAGAAATGCGAATCATTTGAATATAATTTTCTTATTTCCGAAGTTTTGTGGTCGAACTATCCGGCCGTAATACACAGTGATGCGGCATGAAGTAATGTCTCTTCGGCAGATGCTCCATACTAATCTCCTCCATGTGTCCAGCAGAAAGATATTCTTCCAAGAACTGCGAGTATTTTAATTTCAGCTCGGGGTCTTTATCCAATTTTCTAACTAAGTAGTGCAAACGACGACGAGCTATATCTAAAGAATTTGGGAACTCAACTGCAGACTCCTTAAAGGGCAGCTTGACCATGAACCTACCGTCCGGTAAACGGCGCACTGTTTCACAAAACATTGCCTCACATTCTGCATGCTCAACGCTCCAGGAAGGTGTCTCACGGTCCAAATCCTCTTCTTTCCAAAACCTTTCAACTAACTCGTGTAAAGTCGCATCGCCAATAGCTGTCCCTTCGAAGGTTTCCTGTGCACTAATAGCATCCGGTGCGACTGCCGCCAAAGAGGTTTGTGAAGTGGTTGAATGAGTATATCGCCCCGAGACTACCCATCCGAAGACTGTTTTCTGTAAGGTGGGCAAATTGTGATTCAGCTTTATTTGTCCAACACAAAGAAGATCAAAGAAAATCTCTGCTCCAATGAGAAGGTCTACTTTATGCGGCTTGAAGAACAATGGATCGGCTAATTTGATATTAGCTGGAATGTTCCAACTATCTACAGCAACAGCACTTTCAGGCTTCAGACCGGTTATATGTGGAAGGATGTAACATACTAAATTGATTGCGAAGTCACAAGTTCGAGAGCAAGTGGTAACTTGGGTAGTCCAACGAATTTCTGTGAGAATGTCGCATATTCCAAACATAGTTAAATCCGCCCTGGTCCGCTTCAGGTTTAAAGTGTTGACTAGGCTCTCCGAGATAAAGTTTAGTTGGGATGCTGAATCTAGCAGTGTCCTGGTTGGGTGGAAATTACCAGCATTAGACTTTACTTTAACGACCGCGGATGCAAGGAAAACTTGTTTTCGAACCTTATCCAAAGATAATAGTGACGAGCTAACATTAAGGTCTGATGGCTTAGGATCATGCGATTAAGTGAGCAATGCATTATTATTCAGTCCTGAGTTCACTGAGTACCTATGTAGATGTATATGATGAGGCATAGAACAGACACCACATTTCTTCGAAGGGCATTTCTTAACGCTATGCCCTTTGGCTAAACAATTGATGCACAGTGCTTTCCTTTTAGCAAATTGAAATCTACCTATAACAGACAGCTTCAGAAACTCTAGGCAATCATCTATAATATGGTCAGGGCTGTTGCAGAAAAGACAAATAGATTTGGAAACCGTCAACGAAGTAGAATTCGAGTTCACCCTTGGCTTCCCTTGGGTCCAGGTCGCGAGCTTTGATGACGAGGACGATGAAGAGGCACCACTCTTGCACTCCGATTTGCTTTCCTTAGCTTCTAGGAATTGACACCTTCTATTCAAAACACTACAACAATTATCCCACGTTGGCAGACTAGCATGTTCCAGGGACTCTTCCCACCTGCTCTGTGATTCGGGATCCAACTTCGCATGCACCAGATGAATAATCAATGCGTTAGTGATATCCGCTTCAGAACCTAGACTTCTCAAGGCACTTAGATAAGCATTGGTGTTGTCTACTAAATAACGCAGTTGGTGAGAGGAATTCTTATTTACCTTTGGTAAGTTAAACAACCCCATAATATGCTCTTGGAACGCTAAATATTTATTGTCGTACCTCTCCTTAAGTTGAGTCAAGGCTTTTAAATAATTAGCATCAGTAACCTCAAACGCTTTGATTGTGCGTAATGCTGCACCGGTTAGACATGAGATCAAGTGATTAAATTTCTCGATGGCTGACAATGCTTCGTTGTTGTCCACCAACCTGGTAAACGATCCGATGAAATTTGGGAACTCGGAATATTTACCCGAGAATTGCAGCAACTTCAACTTGGGTAAATTATTTTTGCTGAGAGAAGATACCAATAACGACTGGTCGTGAAAAGAACTAGAATTGCGATGACCAGCTAACAGTGATAATAATTTCGACTTTGTTCCACAGTAGAGATCTTCAAGCTCACCCCTAACCTTAATTTCACCCTCATCATCAGGTGCAAGTTTTTCAATCGAAGTTTGAAACGACATGATTTGTTTGAAATATGACTCGAATATTCCTAGACGACATTCAAGCTCTGCACCCGATAGGGTACTACCCTTTGTGTCGACAATTGTCTTCAACCTTGTAAGACATCCTTTTGTCGTTGCCCTTTGGGTTTTCAGTTCTGAAAGCTCACTCATCTTGAATCCTTACTAAACACGCTTTGTAAAAGTCCACGAATTCGAATACAAGGGTTGTGACTATGACACCAATCGAGATTTATATTCCTAATTAACCAAATCTTCTTTATCAAGTTAATTTATATAAATGAAATTCGCAAACTGGCTAATCCTTCAGCGTAAGGCCTATACCTCTACCCACGTTCCAAACAAGGTTTAAAAAATTATATGAACTTGATCCCTTTAAAATTGAACCGAATAAGAATAATCAAACAATATCTACAAAATGTCAGTATCATGCAGCAGCTTCAAATCCAAAATGGTGACTTTCCAAAACTAGTTGGGATGTGGGTTCGACCCTTTCGGTCCACACGATCAACTTCCCAGTATGATGGATGTTGAATATTATGATTGGATATTTTAATAATAAATGAACAATAGGCAATATAGAATATATGTATAATACCGAAAATTTGTCACAATTGTTTATCAATATTTTCGCTAAAATGTCAAACTAAATGTGCGCACTTACAAGATTAGGTATTAATGTGTTTCGGCACCTCAGTGAAGTCGATATAGTTTTTAATTCGCGCGGTATCGTGCAGGTACAAAAATCACTTAAGTCATTTAAACCAAAAAACCGCCGGACCGAATATTATAAAAATCTTTTCAGATTATATTGTCGCTAATACGCTTCGAACGGCACCTCAAGTAAGTCAATATCTTTCGTGGTTCGGGCGATATCGTGCAGGTACAAAAATCACTTACGTCGCTTCAACAAAAAAACGGCTGGACCGAATCTCATGAAAATCTTTTCAGATCATATTTCGGTTAATACGCTTCGAACGACACCTCAACGAAGTCGATATCAGTTTTGGTTCGCGCGATATCGTGCAGAAAAAAATGACCACATCCGTACGCACATACACACACACACATACTTCCTCCCAATTATTTGCTTAAAATGCTCCTGGGACCTTGAAAGATGAAAATACGTTGAAATTTTCGATTTCGATTTTCGGACCGATTACAATAACTTCCTATACTGGGAAGTTAAAAAATTATAATTTAAATGTCGCAATAAACCAACTAATAAACAAGTAGTTCCAATTAAAAACTTGGCTCCCATGAAATCCTGTAGTTATAAAAAATGTTGATCCATAAACGGCATCAGCATGAAAATGGAGCTTCTACGTATTTATATGCACAAATTTATTTGAAAATTCCAAAATGAATAACAAGCACCAACTCCAACAAACGTTTCTTCTCAAAAATTTCTCCTTTTTTTTTTTTTCAAAAACGAAATTTCAAGGGCAACGGTAATCACTTTCAATTTCTATTTAAAAACGGATTTCAATAATAACCTTGAGCGGTTTAATTCACATTTCTGCTATTGCCTTTTTTTCAACAAAAACGAAAATTTCAAGGGCAACGGTAATCACTTTCATGCGAAATAAGTGCACTTCCATAAATTTTATTTGAATTTCTTTATTTTTTATCAAATTGTTAAATATGAAGTTCATGCATGGTTCCAAATGATATACATATGAATATATGTATGTATGTATGTAAGAAAGATTTGCACGTACCTGGTAATTCCTATTTTGCGATAGCATGTGGTGGTGCTTCTTACTTGTAATATGGTGTAGGCAGGACGACGACTCCCACGGTGATCTACACTGCTATAAATTTAACACCTTCAAAGTTCTGCTTAAGTGATCCCACGATGGGCTAATGATGATGGATTTGCAGAGGAATCCTTCGACGAAAGTTGATAAATCCACCGAAACTGTGGAATTTAATGATGTTGCGGAGTCCAACGGTGAAAAAATGAGGAATCCCACGACGAAAAATGAGGAATCCCGCGGCGAAATTCTAATTCCAACGAAATTATGGAATTTTGTGGTCTCCAACTACGAAATTATGGACCGAATGTCCGTTTATATGCGGCGAAATGCTGTCTCCACAATGATACATATAGACATAGATATATTATGTAGTATATGGTTGAATAGAAGACAGATTTGCACGTACCTGATATATTCCTAATTTGCTATAGCACGTGGTGGTACTTCTTACTTGTAATAATTAGTTGTGTAGGCGTCGTCCTCCCACGATGATCTGCACTGATGTAAATTATGTTTCTTGTTCAATTTCTGCTGAATTGATCCCACGATGCGCTGATGGTGATAATTTTACAGGAAATCCCACGACGAAAAGTTGACAAATCCACCGAAACTGTGGAATTTATCGATGTTGCGGAGTCCAACGACGAAAAAATTAGGAATCGCACGACGAAAAGTTGATAAATCCACCGAAACTGTGGAATTTATCGATGTTGCGGAGTCCAAGGACGAAAAATGAGGAATCCCGCGACGAAACTGTCCCTGCTCGGGCGCCAATGTTTTATATGTGGGCTTTTCCACACCCGTTTTACTATCGGTTATGGTATGATTTATTAAAACTCGTGCAGCCACGTTATAAAAATGCCTTTATTTTTCTTACACTCCTTGTGCACACTATTACGATCGGAGAGTCACTGCTCAAGAACTTGCAGTAAAACTTCTCGACCCGTTGAACTCTAGACCAGGAAGTTCTTGTACTAAAGAAAGCTGTTTTCCAATTCGTGATCCAGAGTTCAATGGGGTTTAGATTAGAGTTCACAATATTTTCATGATTACATAATTGATTCATAATTTCAAAATTAAGGAATTTTGCAAATTTTATTAAAATTCAATTTATTAATTATAGTGGACGGAACAGTCGGCAAGGGGTGATTTTCACGTTCGACTGCCTCATTGGGTCTGCGCATGTCGATGCACACTCTGACGCCATTGTCTTTTGGTACAGGGACGACTGGTGAAATCCATTTTGATGGGCCCTTGACACGTTCAATGATACCTTGTTCCAATAATTCATCAATTTTTTGTCGACAGCTTTTTCAAGCACTACTGGAACACGACGATATGGCTGCACAATGGGTTTGGCGTCGCTTCGAATCGGAATATCAACAATCATTTTGGAGTCTGGGCTAGGCTAGCACGGTGTGTGGACGTGCGGGCGTGTGCTGTCGCCACCCACTTAAAATATTTCGTGCTATATCACTAAACCACCGAATTAACACCAAAAATCAAACAATCCAAGTTTTTTTTGTTTACTGTGCCGGGACCAATTTTTAAATTCATTAAAAACACGTTAATTAATTATTCAATTGTGAAGTGATGTGCTTAAAAATTAAATCAACTAAACAGCTGCTGTGTTATAAGTGTATAGTGAAGGTGTTCACCAACGAAACAGTGGATGTAACGGAGACAGACGGACAGTAAATTGTAAATCTTCTCTCCCCTGTCCCACACCCGTTCAAGGCACTGCCGGCGTCAGAGCCAGTGTCGGTCAGCTGACGGGATTCTCCTTGCTTTAGGGGGCATAACACTCCAGCAAGGCGCATCCCGTTAACCCCGACGGTGATGACAATGGCACTGCCGGTTGCGACTGGGGCTTGCAACCTTGTGTTCACAAAGCAGCGATACAATAATTTTTGTATTGACTTTACTAATATCCGTGGGTTAAAAGCGAATTTCTATTCCGTGTTGTGCCATCTCAACACTTATTCTCCCCCAATCTTCGCACTAAGTGAAACCCAGATTTTACCTAACGATTGTCTAGATTGTTATCAGGTTTCCGGGTACACTTTAGTACACAATCTGTCCCCACATAGGGGAATTGCCATTTATATTAGGAAAGACGTTGCCTTCCAGAAGGTGTACAGCAGTACATCATCTGATTTTAACCATCTCGGTATTAAAATTTCACTTCGAAATCACGTCATTTTCTTCTGTTTTCTATACAGGAGTCCTAATATTAGTAATGAAGCCTCCTTATTAGCATTCGACGCTATCTCCGAACGTATCTCCGAACTTTTATCCTCCCATCCGGAGTGCGAAATCATTGTTGCGGGTGATTTCAACGTTCACAACGTAAATTGGCTGAATTACTCAAATGGCACCAGTGTTTCTGGCAGGGATGCCGAGCTCTTTGCTGAGACCAATAACTTGCACCAAATAGTGAAACAGCGTACGCGCGTTCCTGACACTGCGGGACAAGGGGCACACCTCCTTGATCTTTTCCTTACCTCCCACCCTTCACGTTACTCCGTAGAGGTCGATTCGCCTATTGGAAACTCGGATCACTGTCTAGTCAGCGCTTACTTCTCCTATCCATCTCCAACCCCAACAACGCCAGCTCCTAGGAGAACTGTTTGGCATTATGGAAAAGCCAACTGGTGGGGGCTGATTCGCTTTTTCCAAGCAACTGATTGGGATTTGTGTTTTCAGAATCGCGATGTTAATTTTGCGGCCATCTGTATTACCAAAATTATACTGGCCGGAATGCGTTTATTCATTCCCCATTCTTCCAAATCCATAAAGCCTAGGCAATATGGATGGTTCAATCGAGAGTGTATGAACGCAATCAAAACCAAAGAAGCCGCCTACAGACAGTACAAAAACTCTCCGAGCGAAACATCTCGACGTGAATACATCAGGTTGAGAAACTCTTGTAAATCCACCATCAAGAGAGTCAAAGAATTATTCGATGAGAAACTGAGAGGTAAACTCATAAACTCCACTGCTGGCAGTAAAAACTTCTGGTCCTTGGTAACCTCCATCAGGAAGAATTTCACTTCACATTCAACGCCTCCATTCATTTACAACAAACAGGTGATAACAGAAAGCAAACCCAAGGCCGATCTACTCGCACTTCTGTTCGCCGAAAATTCTTCCTTACCCGATGCCGTCATGCAACCCCCACCATCGAGTGTTCCGCTCACTCAATGGATAGAGTTTTCTTCAGGACGCGTGAAGTATATAAGTGTCTCAAAGAGCTGGACTCCAACAAAGCCACTGGCCCCGACAAAATTCCCCCTACAGTTCTTAAAAAATGTGCCTCACCTTTGGCTAAACCTCTGCGCAAACTTTTTGCACTTTCATACTTCTCCGGAGTTTATCCTGACTCCTGGAAACTGGCTCATGTTCAGCCCATACCGAAAAAAGGTGAAGCTAGTGACCCTACTAACTACCGCCCAATAGCAATTACTTCTATTCTCTCCAAAGTTATGGAAACAATAATTAAAAGGAAGCTTATGGAATATCTTGAATACAACCAAATATTGAATGACAAACAATACGGCTTTAGATCGAAAAGATCCACTGGTGACCTCCTTGTTTGCTTAACGGAGCACCTCAGCCGGAGTATACACCGATTTGGTGAATCTGGTCTGGTTGCTCTGGATATCTCCAAGGCTTTTGACAGAGTATGGCATCCCGCTCTGTTGGCTAAACTCCAAGCTATTGGTATTGACTCTATTCTGAAGAACTGGATTGAGAGCTTCCTTTCAGGCCGTTCAATCAAGGTAGTATTGGATGGCGTCGAATCCGACCCCCACCACATCTCCGCAGGTGTTCCCCAGGGCTCAATTCTATCACCAGTTCTCTTCCTAGTTTTTATAAATGACCTGCTCTCAGTCCCCTCTAACTCACTCCACAGCTTTGCTGATGAGGGTACTCTACGTTACTCCTATAGTTTTGATAATGTAACACAAGCGCGTGCCAGACCTTGTCTACATCATCGCCAACTGTTGACCAATTCAATCAACAGGGACATCGAACGAATTCTTGAATGGGGCCGCAAGAACCGTGTCGAATTCAATGCATCTAAAACGAAGTACTGTCTCATCTCCAATAAAACTTGCGCCGAACCGCTTTCTATTTCAGTGGACAACAAGACCGTAACGGCAGAACCCTCTCTAAACATCCTAGGGGTAACATTAGCCGAAGATCTGCGCTGGAATAACCACATATTCCAAAGTGCTAAACAAGCATCCCAGTGTCTAGGATTCCTCAAAAGGTGCAAATTTCTCCTTCAGCCGTCTGCCAGGGCTATAATATACAAATCCTACATTCGTCCCCGTCTTGAATACAACTCGTATATCTGGGCCGGGGCCCCAAGAACCATCTTAGCTTGGCTGGACAAGGTGCAAAACCGCGCTCTCAAACTTATTGGTGACAGCGCCATTTGCTCTTCAATTGACTCATTAAGCTAGCGTAGGAATGTTGCAGCTCTAGCAAAATTTTATCGTTTTTTTCATAATGATTGCTCCACTGAAATAAGTAACCTTATGCCTCCACGGCAACATTTTTCCCGCAACACAAGACTTGCCCGCTCGGCTCACCCCCTTAGTTTACAGCCCTTAACTTCGCGCACACTCCGATCTAGAAATTCGTTTATAACAAGAACCACTCGTCTGTGGAACAACCTCATACATCATACAACATCCAAGAGTTCAAACGCAAGGTTCATCGCCACTTTCTGCAACACCCCCTTGACTCCCCCTAACCTATTATGTCCTTCTCTCTATCTTTCGAGCTAAGCTTACTACTGGACATTGCACCATGACCTAAACGACATGTCGTACTAGTAGTACAAAGGGTGACACCTGAGCTTAGACTATCACATAAAAAAAAAATCACACCTTTGATCTTACTCATGATAGCTGTTTTAGTGTCATCGCTTTCGACTTGATTGAGGTCACAACCAACCTTGAGTATTCCGAGCCGCATTGCTGTTTCCTTGCCGATTAAACATTTTCCTTTTTCTCCAATTACGTAGAAATCGGCTGTCGCGCTTCGTTCAGAGATTTTTATGATTGCTTCGAAAACACCCACGATGGTTAATTCGTGGTCGCCGTACGATTTAAATATCTTATCAGTTTCCTTGCGCTGATTGGAAACTACGATTTTCATCGTTTTCAGTTTTTGCCATGTTTCGTTATCCATCAAATTGTACTTCGACCCAGAATCAATGATAGCTTTCACGCTTTGCTCACCGATTTCGCATACAATTTCATCGCTGTCGTTTTTGGCATCGATACAAAATATGTATTCGTTGTTTCCCTCAACAAATTTTACCGTTTCGGTTCGTTGACGTTTTGCCACGGGCTCTTCCAATTTGGACAATTCTCCAGTGTTCTCACTGTCGTCTGCTTTCGCGAAGTTTCCTTCAAATGGTCGAATGCGTTTCTTAGAACGACATTTCTTTCCGAAATGATCGCGCCCGCCACATTTATGACAAGTTTTTCCTTTTGCTGGACATTTTCCGTCATTTTAACGATGACCGTTGTATCCGCAACGGTAGCATTCGAATTTGAAACGTTTTGTTGTGTTCGTTTCATTGTCGGTTTTACTTCGATTTTGTTTATTTCTTCATGGGCCGCTTGCGGCTTATTGTTGCCGAACGATTTCTCTTGTTCATTGACCGCTTCGAAAACTTTGGCCAATTTCAATATCTCGTCAAGTGGTGCATCGCCTTTCTTCAGCATTTCGCGACGCAGCTTGACCGAAAGGCACTTTTCGATGATTTGGTCTTTAATATTTTCTTCCAAATTCATTCCGAAATCGCATCGCTCAGCATAAGTGCGTAAGCGCATAGCGAAAAAACCGATTTTCTCATTATCTTCTTGCTGCATGGCTCTAAACATGTGCCGTTCGTATGTTGAATTCTTCTTTGGCAAGAAAAATTCATTCAGCTTTGACACCGTAAGTTCGTATGTGTTCAATTGCGGCACATATCCACTAGCCAGTGGTCCTCGATTTGCGTCACTAGTGACCATTTCGGGTAGTGTGGCAAACAGCTCTTGCACTTTTTGACCCGCAAGATGCAGCTCATCGTCGAAGACACGATGCGCTTTCATGCAGAACTCAAAGGCACGCAGCCAGTTTCTACATTCATGACCACAGTTTTCCCCATATACCGCATAATCGAATTTCGGTATGGATATTCCAATCAATTTCATGTCTAAAAATTATAAACAATTTCATTATTTCAATCTTCAATTTTTTTTCCAGATTTCCTTATTATTATTTTCGTGTGAACCAAACGAAACCAGAGTCATTAAAACAATTTGCTTCGCATCATAAACCCTTTTATTTGCCTGTGCATTTCCACATTGAGTTTCGATTTGATTTCCATTTAAACCGTTTTCGATTGTCGCATTCAAGCCAAATCTCTAAATCTTGTCAAATCGTCAAACAAATTTAATCTCTTCCTTTCATTTTCATACCGCATTTTAAAACCATCAACTTTAAATTCGTTTTTCTTTTTCCATTCAGCATTTAAGCAAACCTTCAATTCAAATTTTCTTTTCCATTCAGCATCAAAGCAAGCCTTCAATTCATTTTCTATTTCTTTTCTTTTTCCATACAGCATTTAAGCAAACATTCAATTCGTTTTCTTCTTCTTTTCTTTTCCCATACTGCATTTAAGGAAACCATTTGATTTGAATTTAATTCTTTCCTTGTTTCACAATTCCATTTTATTTTTCCGTCAACGCACAACATCGTATAAAGGGCACTGTGTGTCTTCCTCCTTTTCCCTCCAATGTATCCGACCATCATTTCATGTATTCGTGCTTCCCAAATAGAAAATTAACCATTCCATCTTTTTTGAAGTAAAACTTCTTTATACCATGTTTCCATCGCACTCGAAATCTTCCGATTTCGGCAAAAATGAGGATTTCGGACGAAATCTCGTTTGAAATCTCATGTTTTAGCATATAAAATGAAATCGCCTTTCGGAGGAGATTTCAATGAAATCTCGATCGAAATCTTGGTAATCACTATTCAGCCTATTCAGCAAGTGGGAAATTTTAGGGAAATTTCTCAGCTGTAAAAAAATTTGACAGTACGAATTTGTCATTTTTAAATTTTCTATCTTTAACGTTTAAAATGGAGCTTAAATGAATGTTTAATTTTTTTTTTCTTATTTTACAGCCTATTCTTTCCAAATTCCTCAGTTTTGTTGATATAATTAGGTTTTTAAAATTTGATGTGCAAGTTTGTTATGACAAGCGCAAACTGCCTGGTGCGATGGAAACACATTTGGATTTCGCCAAATCGTTTTATCAAAACCTGCGGATTTCGAGTGCGATGGAAACATGGTATTAGCATATAAAATGAAATCGCCTTTCGGAGGAGATTTCAATGAAATCTCGATTGAAATCTTGGTAATGACTATTCAGCCTATTCAGCAAGTGGGAAATTTTGGGGAAATTTCTCAGCTGTAAAAAATTTTGACAGTACGAATTTGTCATTTTTTAATTTTCTATATTTAACGTTTAAAATGGAGCTTAAATGAATGATTATATTTTTTTCTTATTTTACAGACTATTCTTTCCAAATTCCTCAGTTTTGTTGTTATAATTAGGTTTTTAAAATTTGATGTGCAAGTTTGTTATGACAAGCGAAAACTGCCTGGTGCGATGGAAACACATTTGGATTTCGCCAAATCGTTTTATCAAAACCTGCGGATTTCAAGTGCGATGGAAACATGGTATTAGGGACGTTTGCTTAAATAAATTTTCATGAGAGTGAATCAATTTCATTCATGTAACGCTCTCACACATGAAAAATCGTCAGAACTTTCGTATAACGATGGGAAAGGGTACGAGAGACGAAGAAACTCGGGGCTGTGTATGCAACAGCTAAAATACACTCTGCCTTACTGCATAAATTTTCTGGCATGTTAGCTACGTTGTCGCCCGGACTTTGCTTTATCTCATTATAGGAATACAAATTCACCATTCTGTAGAGGTGAATTATTTCAGATTTTTCTTGTGGTTTGGTCACTGGCCGGGCTTATGCCGCGGCCACTTTGGAGTTGACTGACATGTTGGAAGCGGCATATACGAGAAGAATTTTCGGCGGTGGTTTGGGTGCTTAGAATACCAAAAGGGAGTGGTGAATTAAATGTGTGAGGTGCTGTTGTTTAAAATTAGCACCCACTTCCCCTTTGGTGAGATGTGCTGGACCTTTCCCCTTTTTATATTACAATTTTTTTAACTTGCATAAATCGACGAATCGTTTATGTCAAAACATTACACTGTTGTGAAAATCGTTCCTGATATGTTTTTTGGGTCGCTGATTACGAAAATCAGGGTCCCACAGTCTTAAAATATGGATGTCACCTTTAAATATGCTTAAAAATTCCCCTTTTTAAGTGTTTTCGCGATAATTTTAATTATAATCAAAAACAATCTAATAAAATACATTTTTTGCAACATTTATATTCAAAAGTGGTTGATTTATAACAAAGCAAATTTTATGATAAGGGAGAAAGTAAAGGGCTGAAACTATCCCTACATCGACTGAAAATATAAAGGTTTGTAAAAAATGTTTTTTCAACCTTATGCTTCGAATTCGGTTTAATCAGCCAAAATAAATTATTTTCAACTACGCATAGAAAGAAAAATTTGAAAAAAGGTTAATTGTTTTTTGCATATCTTTTTGCTCCCTTTAAAATTAATTGGCTCCCTAAAAGATTGTATGGGACGAAGTAATCAGGTAATTGGCTAGGTGGCCATAAAGGGTGCCAATACAATACTCAAGTAGACTGGCTCCCGTTCGCGAAGGTAAAGCGGCTCGCGTAGCTAAAGCTTCATTGTATGTGGTTGGCGGACTGCTTGGTAAAACAATACTTGGGTTTGGAATAGTCTATGCCGATGCGGATGCAATTATTAATGATCATGAATGTAGCGGAAGCGGAGCATGCATACAGCTGGTGACATATCCAAGCGTACATGCGTTCAATTCGTTGATAAATAATATAGAAGTGTGTGTATTCAAATGCGACCTGACGGAATGTTCCATGAATGGAATGCATGCCTCGCAAAGGTCGGACTACTTTTAACTTTTTCTGTAATGCCGCATTCGAAATAGCACACACAAGTATGCACAACAAACACATGCACTCGTTACTTAGATTTCCGGGCTATGTGTGAAAGCCGGGACGGAAAAAACCATGCAATTTTATGAACCTCTGAATGCAATGCATGTACGCCTTCATATGTCACCAGCTTACTTCCATGAGGCGAATATTTAGATTTTCGTGCCTGTGGCGGTAGTATCCATGCCTGTGGCGGAAGCGTGCATAACCGTGTGGGATTCGCACTTATATGCTATACGTACTAGGTGCACCGCGTGTATGCTTTTAAGAAAATTAGCCAATAAAAATGATTTTTACTCGGTTACTTTTAGGTTTTAATATAAATAGGAATTCATAAATATTGATATTTTCAAATAGTAATTTGTATCAAGTCCGTCAGTAGATTCGTCACTATTCTTCCTGCATATGTCGTTGGCCTGAATTTTCTCAAGCGTACTATAGATCTGACAGACTCCACTATATCTATTGCATATTACTAGCCGTTGGGCACAAAAGTTTTACTTCTAAAGTGTGGTCTTAAGCACACTCATATTTTTTTTTTTTTTCTGATTGTGACTTCCTTTTTATTACAATTATTGGTTTTCTTTCAATGTATCACATTTGTAACACAACAGTAACTTTATGCAGTTGTGGATTTCTCGATGCGGCAAATCATTGCTTCTATACACTTCGCTGTTTCTTTTTATTCACACTTTAATTGAATTTAATAATATATGATTATTATTTCGTTCCTTACCTTGTATTTCGCCTGAATTTTCCATTCTTTTTTTTCTAATGTTTTTTTTACCTCTGTTGGCAATTGTAGAGCACGAATGAAACACACGCGTTATCGCTGCTACGGTTCACTGTCAAGTGTCTTTATTCTCCTTTCTTTTTACATTTTACATTTTGTGTTGGCATCACTTAGTGTTGCCGATACTACAGATACAAAAAGGAGTGAAATAAAATATTCATTTTGATTGATAAATTAGCTTTTATTTGCACTAATGAATTCAAATATGTTTATTACTTTAATGAACAGATAGATTATTTACAAGTAACAATGTGTAGTAACAAATTCATTTACAACTTTTATATATGTCTGATATTTAACTTCTTCCAATCTGTGTTATTCTGTTAAAGATGGGACGATGATAGGAAAAGTAGGATCATTCAACACGAAATTTGTCGTTGCCACTGGCGTGCACACGGGTATGGCAGGTATGGCAGCTGCTATACCAAACAAATCATCGGCGCCCCAACGCCTCCAAAAAAATAAAAATTATTAAAAAAAACAATTTTCTTCTTTATTTTAATTTTTTCAAAAATTTGTTTTTTAATTTGATATTTTCAAGCAGAATTTTCTGCAAAATGCACTGCGGCTGTATAGAGTGCGCAGTGCATTTTTAATACTAATAAAATGAGGCCAAGTTGATGTTCATATATAAACGAATAAGGGAGTTACTGTAAAAACCGCTAAAAATCGCCTTTTTTTAAATGCTCATGACTTTTACAAACAAAATGATTTTGTTATGAAACTTGTAAAAAGTATAGTCTTTGAGTAGTGCAATAAAAGCATTTTTGAAAATTTCATTCATTTTTCATTGCGCTCCTTTAAGGGGGTAGACTACAGTAAAATTTTCAAAAAAATAATTTCTTTTTTTTTGCTTTAAATTTGAAATCAGCCACCTCGAAGACCACCGAGTTAGAAATTTCATCACAAAATAATAAAGATTTCACGTTTTGGCCAGAAATTCAGAGTCCCACAGTGCAATGTTCAAACGCGTTTTTCTCGAAACGATGTTTTTCAAAACGGTGTACATGATATCTCAAGATCTAATTAACGAATTGACTTGAAATTTGACACACTTCTTTTATGGACGAGTTCCTCTGGCGTCACGTAGGATTTTGTCAATATCTTGCTTTGCTCAATAATTATTAACAATCATAACATGAAATTTGTGCCGAAAAAACGTATGTATAATTCAGGATTTTCTTTCTCGTTGCCAAAAAATGCTAAAAAAAAGGCTACGTGACGCGATAGCCAATACCATATAGATGATGAGAATATATGAGCCTGAAGTTCCGAACGTTCGATCGAACGATTTTAGAAAAAAAAATTAAATTTTGAATTTGACTATCGGACCTTAAAAAACAAGTAAATAATTGTTTTTTGATACCAGACAGACAGTGGGGGTCTCGAAAAATATCATACCTAAATTATTAACCCCGAATTATAAACCTACCCCTAACTCACCCCCTAAAAATGATTTTTTTTGAAAAAAATAGTTAGAGGTCGAGTGCCCCGCTGGATTTTTGTGGACTTGTTAAGGGTGGTGCTAGTAACCACCACAACAAATCTGAAGCCCATATCGTGCACGGGCGATACCCCTAACTCACCCCCTAGAAATGATTATTTTTAAACAAATAGTTAGAGGCCTAGTGCCCCGCTGGATTTTTGTGGACTTGTTAAGGGTGGTGCTAGTAACCACCACAAAAAATCTCAAGCCCATATCGTGCACGGGACTAATAGTTTATTTAAGAAAAATATTAAATAAAAGAATAACACTTTGTTTTAACTGATCTTTATTAAGTTCAAATGAAGACTGGCTTTAATTATTTTCATTTATTATAATCAAGTGGGAAAGCTTTTTTGAGATTTGCTGATATTGCTTGGGATTGGGAAAGGAAATGGGTGTCTCGGAAACATGATGCTGTACGTGACAATTAGGAAAATATGCTGGGATGAGTGTAGATATGAAAACTGTTTTGATGTACATATTAAATTACTGTCGATGCAATGGGTTGTGGGTTGGTATGTAACTCGTCCCCCCTTAAGTGAAGCGACGGCCAGAGGAGCTGGACCCTTGGAGGTTGGTCGGTGCCATTGGAATTTGTCTGTGTGTTTGTTACGTTAGCCGGGTTTCTTTGCTTCCTTTGGAGATAGAACCAAATGATGATGATGATGGTAATGCAGATGAAGGTTGAAGAAATTCCGTATGTGAAGTTTACTGTATGACTCATTCTTGTTTGTAGCAGATCGATCGTTTGTCTATTTTGGAAATGATAGGATTTGAGTTTTTGAAGCGAAAGTTGGTCTGTGATGGATATAGCCTTTATTTGGTTGAATGTAGATGGATAAATTCTGATGTCGTCCCAATAAACGCTGCTTCGTCCTTCATAAGTTATTCCATTTATTTGAACTTGACATTGTTTAAAATATATAAGCAACGTTCCCGTAACCCTTCGTTGGTTAAGATCGCAAGTTGACATTATTGTTGTTTCTGGAGTATTGATAAGAAGGATATAATCAGGTTCTGGTTGCATGATTTCGGTGGTTTCATGTTGATCTTCTAAATTACATTCTGCTGGGAGGTTGTTGATAAGTTTAACGATGCATCTGGACTCGTTAGCTTTCTTTTGGTCTTGTGACCATTTACAATAAAATATTTCTTCTATCTGAGGACATGCAACGTCAAAGTATTGAATATTTTCGGGACTAAGGATTGCAAAGGGTTTGGATACTATTCTTTTGGTTCTGTTTATAGGTAGGGGTATAAGGTGAAAAAGGAAGTAATCTTCATTTACTGTTATGGGAATTTGAATATTAAAAATTATATTTGAATCATTATAGTAGGCTTGCAGATTGAGCAGTTCATAAATGTGCTCATCCGATTCTATATTTATAGATTGGTTTTTGAAAATATAATAAATTTCGGTTAATTCATTGGGACTCAATATTTGCTTGGAAATTATGTTCAATCTAGCCAGCATGACTGCCTCGGCGATATTAGTCAAGTGATTACTCAATAGGTCGATGTTGTAATTTACTTGATTGAGATATTGTGCTTGTTTAATAAACAGTTCCTTGGAATTAATATTATTATTTATTCGATTTTGGAATTGTTGCATGTAATTTTCAATAGCTGCTTGTTGTGTATTTATATGTGTTGATATCTTGTCAAATCTTTCAGCCATTTGGTTGTTTATCTTAGTTTGTATATTTATTTCATTTTTGAGAATGGATTGATTAGTGATAAGTGATTCTATTTCCTCATTTAAACGAGTTGCGTCGTAGGCGTCCATGTTACCGGTTATACTTTTTATAACAGAACCTAAACCGTCAATAAGCCCTCGTTTAAGTCTTCTTTTGGGCATTAGAGTATTTAATTTGTTCTCTATTTCCTCTAGTTTTAATTTTGTAATTTTCAAAGAGTCAGTGAGTTCTTTTGAGTTGTTTAAGGCTATTATTGAATCAGTAATTCTTTTGATATTTTCCTCATACTTATTTAATCTGATAATATGGAGTAGATTACTATAACTGCGGATAACTTTAGCTTTTCCTAAACGCATGGGAAGTAACCCCTGGCTATTGCTGAGATCCTGGATCTCCATTTTCTGTCCTTGAGCTGCGCATACCCTGAAATTTAAGTTTCTTCTTAATTCTACATTTATGAAATTTTTTATCTTTACCTACAAGTACTGTCGCTAATCTATTCTGCTTAACTTTATGCTTAGTGAATCTTGGAGTTAAATTGTTACGTCTACATTCTTTCCTGAATATATGTATCTGAACCTTCATTTAATATATCTGGCTGATCCCTATTTTGGTTTAATTTATTGATATTCTTAAGTGTTCTATCTTCTAATAATGCTTTTATGCTAGGATATAGTTTTGCTTGGAATTCATTCAACCTTTGTAAATATTCGTGTTCATTATTATATTTTATATTATTATTAAATCTATAAGTTCTCCCGTAGAAAAGCTCGTATGGAGTATATTTTGTAGCACTATGGATGGCGTTATTATATGTAATTATTGCCTCATTCAGAAGTTCTTCGTGATCCATATCCTTCTGCTTATCATAAATAATTCTATAAATTTCCGTTAGCGTAGAATGCATACGTTCAACAGGGGCATTACTGCTCGTCTGTTGAAATGAAGTAATATGGTGAGTTATCTCATATTGGGAGCAAAAATCCTTAAATATGGTTGAAGTAAACTCTGAACCTTGATCCGAAACTAGTTTCTTCGGTAAGCCGTGTAGGCTAATATAATGTTTTAAACATTTAATGATTGACAAGCTATTTCGAGCTGGTCGTGTATAGGCGGCGGCGAATTTGGAAAATTTGTCTAGTAAGGTGAGTACTTGTTTGTGGTTGATGCTATATATGTCTGTATGTATTATGTCAAGCGGTTTTTCAGGGGTTTCTGGGATTTGATATTGTAATTTAGGAGGATTTCTGTCATACTTCATAGTTTGACAGATTTCGCAGTTATTAATAATTTTTGCGATTTTAATTTTGATGAATGGGAAATAATATTTACGTTTTAGATGCGATAACGTTTCGTTAATTCCTCTGTGGTTACTTTTGGTATGGTAGTCTCTGATTATCTTATCTTGCTCATCGTTATCTTGAATGTCGGGTAATATTTCTGTGCAACGGACAAGTCTAAATACTTTGGAATTGCAGAAAAATTTAGAATAAACTGTTTGAATGTTCTTGAATGTATCGTCGTCAGTATAAACGGCGGTTACTTTATTTGGTGGTAGGTATTGCTTGAAGAGGTCAATGATATCTTTTTCAGAAAAATATGACTTACGAAATGTACGTCTTTGTTTGTTTTTGAACGGCATTTCAAGAGATGTCGGTGGTCGTCTCTCGGATTTTTCAAGTATGAATTGTAAGTTATACTCGTTTAAAGGGCGCTCTGAAATCGCAATACCATCGTCTAAGTTTTCGGTTGCTGAATGGATGGTAGACCCGTTGGTACTTTGTTGTGACGTGGAGGCTCTTATTTCATTGGTATTCAGTTCGGTTTCATGACTTTCGACTTGATTCAATCTTACACGACTCAACGCATCTGCATTTGAGTTTTGTTTACCCTTTTTATAGACTACTTCGTAGTCGAATTCTTCCAACTTCAGTCTCCATCTAATGAGTTTAGAATTAGGGTCTTTAAGGCTCATAAGCCAAGTGAGGGGCTTATGATCAGTTACAATTTTGAACTTGTGGCCGAAGAGATATGGCCGAAAATACTTGGTTGCCCAAACAATTGCTAGGAGTTCTTTTTCTATAGTAGAGTTGTTGACTTCAGTATCAGTCAAAGTTCTACTTGCATAGCAAACAGGTTTATCGCTGCCGATAGGGCCTTGCGATAATACAGCACCAATTGCGAAATTGCTGGCATCGGTTGTCAGCACGAAGGCCTTGGAGAAGTCGGGGTACTGTAGTAAAGGGTCGTTCATGAGGAGATCTTTGCAGGTCTCGAAGGTTTGAACATACCGTGGATTTAATTGCACGGTTCTTCCTTTTTTGAGGCATTCCGTTAATGGTTTGGTAAGTTTCGCGAAGTCCTTAATGAACTTGCGATAATACCCTAATAAACCTAGAAATCCTTTGATTTCTTTTTGTGTGCGGGGAATTGGAAAGTTTTTTATTGCGGTAATTTTGTCCGGGTTTGGTCTTACGCCCTCTGTTGTTATAAGATGACCAAGGAAGGCAATTTCCTTATGTAGGAATTCGGACTTATCTAGATTAACTTTCAAGTTTGCCTGTCTAAGTTGCTGAAACACCTTTTTTAAGTTCTCGGCATGCTCTTGTAGCGACGTAGAGAATATTATAATGTCATCGAGATACACGAGACATATTCTCCCTTGTAGGTCTTTCAGTACGTTATCCATAACTCTTTGGAATGTAGAAGGGGCGTTTTTAAGCCCAAATGGCATACGAATGTACTCGTAATGGCCTCCTTCTACTGTAAAAGCTGTTTTACATACATCTTGAGATGCCATCTCAATTTGGTGGAATCCGCTGGCAAGATCTAGTGTCGTAAAATACATAGACTTTCCCAGTTTATCTAGGATTTCACTAATATTTGGCAATGGATACCGGTCGCTTACCGTTTTTTCATTTAACTTTCGGTAGTCAATGACGAGGCGCCATTTTTGTTTACCTGTTACGTCTTTTTTCTTTGGAACAATCCAAACAGGAGAGCTCCAAGGTGAATAACTAGGCCTAATTATTCTTTGTTCGAGCATTTCGCTGATTTGCCTTCGAACCTCTTCCTTATGTACATAAGGATACCTATACGACTTTGTATGGATGGGTATGTCATCTGTCGTCTGAATATGGTGTTTTATCTGATTGGTGAAAGTCAACTTCTGACCTTCCTTGAAAAATATATCGTCGAACTCTTTACAAATTTTTAACACTATCTTTCTTTCTTCTATGTTTAAATGCGAGGTACGGATTGAGTCGGAAATAATTTTGTCTGAATTCTGAAGGTTGTCCCCATATTGGATGTTGAAGTTATTAAGTTCTACGAATTGATTTGGGGAGAATTCCTGTACCTTTAGCGGTTGCTCTAAAAGTAGAAATTCATCATGATTTCCGTAATTGGTTACCTCAATTAGGCTATACCAATCTTTTGCTTTAGATATTCCCTCTGCAATAAATAAACCAGGTTTGAGTTCAGTCGTTTGTATGTGAATATCTCCATTTCGGACGTCAACCGGTAATCTGGCGATCAATTTTGATTTGGCTGGGATCGCATATTTATTTGACATGACGTTTGGCTTAAAGTTGAGTGGTATAAAGGCGTTTCTAGTAATTAAAATTTTATTACCTAGATCTACATTAGTACCTAGAGAAGTGAGCGTATCGAGACCTAATAAGCCATCAAAATACCCATGGAATCTGAAAACTAGGAAATTTATTTCTCCTGGTTCTTGGAACTCGGCAAAATTCGGTAAAATGATTTGCTTGTCTAGGGTGTGTTTATTAAAAACTGTTATAACAACTGTGGGGTTGTACTCTGATATCGGTCGGATTTATGAATTCAGGGTTGATAAAGGAAGATGAAGATCCAGTGTCAATAAGAAATTTAAGTGGTCTTCCAAAAGGGGAAGAAATGTTAATATATGGAAGGACAGACCCATGTTTATTGATGTCTAAGTATCCGATGGGTCTGTCGAGGCATTTATAGAAAAATTTCGATCATCTATTTCGAAATTTGGAGGTTGCTCAGAATCTTGTTCATAAAAACGCTGTCCGTCAATATTCCCGGTATTGGTGGTATCATCAATATCAGTAGGTAGCTGATTAGGATCGTATTGGGGTTGGTCGAAGTTATTTTCTCCTTCGTTTATGTTAAATAGTTCTTTACTATGAAAGTTGGGTGGTCCGGTTGATCTAAAGAAATTGCTTTGAGGTGGTCTACTTTGGAAAGAAGTAACAGCATTTCGATTAGTGTTACCTGAACTTGTGTCCATTGGTACGGGTTTCTGAAGTGTTTGTCGAATTTGGTTTTGCTGATTTTGTCCAAATGTGCCTAATTGTTGAGGGCCTCTTTGTTGCTGACTAAATAGATTTGTTTGTTGGAGATACCTCTGGTTAAATGGGTTATATTGATGTGAAGGTTGTTGGGTAAATGAATTGAATAATTTATGAGGTCTTTGGCTGAGTGAATTAAATTGTTGTGCGAATGTGTTTTGTGGTTGCTGTAAAAATCTTGTCTGTTGTCGGGGTATAAAATTCCTATGTATGGCGTATGGGATATTCGTCGGTTGAGAAGATCTATTAGCAGGCTGACTTATATTATGGCTACCGTCCGTTTTAACGTAAGATATATTCTGTTCTTTGATACAACAGGCGAAAGCAGCTGCAAGCGATTCAGGCTTCATTGCTCGAATTATAGAACCAAAAGGTTCTTTTAGCCCTGTCAAAAATGTGTTTAGACACATTTCAGAATATAATTTCTTTTTTGCTTCTAAAACACTTGGATTAATTTCGTGGATCTTTATATGATTTGACAATGCCGCCAAAATTTCAATAATTTCACTATAAAAACCTTCGATACTTCTATTATGTTGTCTTAGACCGTGAAGGTCTCTAATTAAAGAGGTTTCGTTCCTCTTATCTGAGTAATGTACAACGAGATTTTCTTTGATAGACGACCAGGTAAGTGGTGTTCCATACATGTTTAAGGCTTCGTTTGCTGGTCCTACAATTTTGTTGCGAATTGCACGGAGCAAAATACGCCCATAGGATGTGCCATCCACACTAGATATAAGAGATAATATTTCTTCTACGTTACTTATGAAGTCAAAAAGAAGCCTTGGGTTCCCGTCAAATTTCGGCAAGTCTTTTATTGCATCGGGCACTCTTAATTTACTAAAGATATCGTCAGTTATATTGTTTTCTGTAGCCATATTTAATTTAAGGTCTATACTACTACTAAAATTTACCTGAAAATTACTACTTGCACCGCTACTACAACTTTCTCCTAAATTTTTATTTTCGATATTAATATTACTACTGAAAGTATTACACAAATCACTAATCAATTCTTCTTGTAAATTATTGCCAAAAATATTACCTTCAACTTCACTAATTGAATAATCACTTTCCGTATCTAAATTAAAATTAAGATGAGCACTTCTATTATTTTGCCCAATTCTCCGCCTACGTTTCGATTTTTTAGGAGGGGGCATTCACGGAATAATAAAATAAAGGAAAATATTCAAAAATTGACTTACATAAACCAGATGCCAAATATTATTTTCATCATGTAGAGTTGTAGGTTCTTTGAACTAAGGAGTAGAAACTCGCCAAGATGCCTTTCACTTCTTGTGTCCTTTTTGATCCTTCGTTGCTGTTAAAGATGAGTGTGAAGAGCCGGACAACACCGATAATCCCTCGATGGTAACTCCTTATTTCTGCACACAACACAGCACTTTTAGTTAAAATTTTGTTAATGAAAAAGAAAATCGCGTTTTGTTGTCACTAATTAGCCGTTAGTTGACCGTAAAAATGAACTTCGATAAACCGTCGAATTCGTTATTACATTACGCTGATTTTTATTGATTTTCAAAAGGATTACTTTTTAGCAATCCTACCGACTGCGCCACTAATAGTTTATTTAAGAAAAATATTAAATAAAAGAATAACACTTTGTTTTAACTGATCTTTATTAAGTTCAAATGAAGACTGGCTTTAATTATTTTCATTTATTATAATCAAGTGGGAAAGCTTTTTTGAGATTTGCTGATATTGCTTGGGAAAGGAAATGGGTGTCTCGGAAACATGATGCTGTACGTGACAATTAGGAAAATATGCTGGGATGAGTGTAGATATGAAAACTGTTTTGATGTACATATTAAATTACTGTCGATGCAATGGGTTGTGGGTTGGTATGTAACTCGGGCGACACTTTTAAAACACCCCCTAGAAATGATTATTTTAAACACAATAGTTAGAGGCCTAGTGCCCCGCTGGATTTTTGTGGACTTGTTAAGGGTGGTGCCAGTAACCACCACCAAAAATCTGAAGTCCATATCGTGCACGGGCGATACCCCTAACTCACCCCCTAGAAATGATTATTTTTAAACAAATAGTTAGAGGCCTAGTGCCCCGCTGGATTTTTGTGGACTTGTTAAGGGTGGTGCTAGTTGTAGCAGTCGCTACTTGTATATACATTTTTCGTTGTAATAAGTTTTATTCAAGTATCCACTCAGTTTCTGTTCTAATAATTTTAAGTACAGTGTTTTTGGTTACGTCACAATTTGGATTCTCACTACTACTATGAAATACACTTGGGGAATTTGGATTGTCATATCACGTATGTATACACTGTACACAGAAACAATTTTAAAAACATAGCCACCCAAATATTGTAATATTAAAAATAATTTTGAATTTTTGTAAGAGTATTAGTTAGGAGTTTATTCGATAAGGATGTCTCCTATAATAAGTTGTATAATTAAAAACCGTTATGTAATTTTCGGTGTGACATAATAAAAAAATAGAAAAATCTTAAACTAGTAAAATCAAAAACTATTAAATATAATAATAGATAAATGTTAAATAAACGTATTAAATAAAAGAATAATATTAATATAAAATATGTGAAATAAAAGTTTTTATTGGCAATATATATACATATATCACTTATATATTGCAATGAGATGAGGGAAGACGCAAAAGTTAGTACGTCCCCCATTTCATATTGGTGACCCCGACATTAGAAGAACGAAGAAATTTTTCAAAGAAAAAAGAAGAAAGAAGATTTAAAAAATTTTTATGAAAGAAAATTTATGAAGAAAGAAGATATGAAGAAAATTTTGAAAATTTTACGAAGAAAAGAAGAGGATTCAAGAAAGAAAAGCATTTGGTGAAAAATTTTAAGAAGAGGTTCAATTTTTTATTGAGGAGACCAAGTATTTATTTTAATTAAATATTTTTTTTTTAATTTTAAAATTTAAATTGTACGGAATTGCTTACACTAAAAAAAGAACATTACACTTACATAATTTAGTAGTGGTGACAATTCAATTTATTTCCTCTTTCAAATATTTTTCCTCTAAAAAATTTTTTTTAGGAAGTGAGACTTGAATAAAATTTTCGGGAATTTATTTAAGTTTGAGTATTAATCGACTCTTTTTGCGAACGTCCACGGGTGTTATTTTAAAGTATCGCGAAGTTTTTAAGTAAAGTCGAAATTTTATTGAACTTCTTTTTACGCGAGTTTTATTTAAAAAAAAATTGTGATTAATATGAGTGTCCAAGGTGGTGATAGTGAAAGAATGCACGTTGATAATGAGAATATTAGTGCATCGGCTGTTAAGCTACCAACTTTCTGGTCTCCATGCCCAGAAGCATGGTTTATTTTAACAGAAAGTCAATTTAACTCTAAAGGAATTAGACTGGATGAGACTAAATTCGAACATGTGATACAAGCTCTTCCTTTAGAAATAATAATGAATATATTGGACTTCATTCAAACCCACCATCGGAGAATAAATACCAAGCATTAAAAACAACATTAATTCAAAGATTTACAGAGTCTGAAGAGAAAAAGTTGGAACAATTATTATGCAATTCTGAGATGGGAGATCGAAAACCAACAGAATTTTATAGATCAATGGAGATACTTGCAGGAACATCTTCGAATTTAGGAAAGGACCTGATTAGAAAACTTTGGATGCGAAAATTACCGCCTAGTATTAACATCGCATTGATGTCCTCTGGTAAACAAAACATTCAAGATATTCTAACGTTAGCAGATAAAATTTTCGAATGTTCCAGATTTCAGTATACTTCATCCATCAATGATTGTTCTTCAAATCCTTTTGTAAACCAAAAATGTATTAATATAAATAACATTGATTATGCTAAGAAGGTTAATGATTTAGAGAATAAAATTGAAAATTTAACAGATTTAATTAAGAAACTTACATTTAATAGGGATAATGAGTTTCATCATAGGTCAAGGTCTAGAAGTAGAAGCCGTGTTAGATCGAAATACAATAATAATAATAATAAACCATTTTGTTGGTTTCATTTTAAATTCGGCGACAAGGCTAAAAGATGTATTAAACCTTGCAACTGTAATAATCAAAAAAAAATAAATATCCCTTCAGCGTGTTTTAAAAATAATACTCCAAAAAAATCTAATAGACTTTTTATTTACGATAAAGAAAATAAACTTAAATTTCTAATCGATACAGGAGCTGAATTATCAGTAATACCGAATTCATATTGTGGAAAATGTAAGAGAAATCCAAATTTAATTCTTACAGCAGCTAACGGATCAATTATCCATACTTACGGAGAAAAACTTCTTAAGATAGACTTTGGATTAAGACGAGATTTAACTTTTCCGTTCATTATAGCAAGCGTCGACAAACCTATTATTGGCGCAGATTTTCTTTCTGAATTCAATTTGCTGGTTGATCTGAAAAATAAGAGAATAATAGATGGTAACACCGAGTTAACAGTTAATGGAATCATGATTAAAACGGATTCTCCTTCACCCAGGCATTGTACCTTTGATAGTGGTAATGTTTTAGCTAGATTTCCCTCTCTAACTCAACCTCCACGCTATGATTTACCTGTACGACATAATATAGTGCATACTATTACCACTAAAGGTCAACTACCATTTTCAAGACCTAGAAGACTCGACACTAATAAATTTAAAATCGCTAAATTAGAATTCGAGCACATGGTAAAATTAGGCTTATGCAGAACATCTTCGTCATCAGTCTCATCAGCACTACACATGGTTCCAAAGAAAGATTCCACTGATTGGCGACCATGCGGAGATTACCGGAGACTTAACTCAATAACAATTCCAGACAGATACCCGATTCCTCACATTCAAAATTTTACGTTAAATTTGAATGGTTGTACCATATTTTCGAAGATTGATTTAGTGAGAGCTTACCATCACATACCTATGGCAGAGGAAGATATCTATAAGACAGCGATAACTACACCTTTCGGTTTATTCGAATTTACTCGAATGCCCTTTGGACTTAGAAATGCTGCTCAAACTTTCCAACGATTTATGGATAGAGTTTTTGTCTACATTGACGATATATTGGTTGCAAGCAAAAATAAGGAGGAACACAAGAAACACTTAGAGCAGGTGTTTGGCCGTTTAGAAGAATATGGAATAAATATTAATCCAGGGAAGGGTCTTTTTGGTGTACATGAAATTGAATTTTTAAGTCACAAAATTACGAAGGATGGGATTCTTCCTTCTGAAAATAGAATTAAATTCATCCAGAATTTCCCTTCACCTACTTCAAGCAGATTCAACAATTCATAGGAATGGTAAATTACTTTCACAGATTCATTCCACGATTAGCAGAGTTGTTAAGCCCCATTCATATACATTTAGTTAGGGAGCTAAAAAAACCTAAGAGTTTAAAAAATTTTGACTGGACGGAAGAATGCGAAGACGCGTTCGTCAAAGTGAAAAAGGCTTTTATTTCGGCAACGTTATTAGTGCATCCAGCGGAGAATCCTACTTTGAAGTTGACGGTTGATGCATCAAACATTGCGATTGGAGCAATGTTGGAACAAATTAACAACAATGAAAGCGAACCTTTAGCGTTTTATTCCAGAAAATTAAACAATGCAGAAATTAAGTATTCTACATTTGACAGAGAGCTTTTGGCAATGTACTCAAGTATTAAGCACTTTAGACATTTTTTGGAAGGTCGTGAATTTACAGTATTCACGGATCACAAACCTTTAACATCCGCAATTTGGACCAAAGCGGAGAGAAGTCCAAGACAAGCAAGACAATTAGACTATGTTACCCAATTCACCTCCGATATAAGATACATCAAGGGAGAATCAAATGTAGTAGCTGACACTTTATCACGGGTAACCGTAGAAAATAGCAATTGTGACGCGGTTAGCGAAAAGCAAATAGATTTAAGCATTATCGTAGAAGCACAAAAGGATGATACAGAGTTGAAACAGTTAATTGAAAACCCAAATAAAAGTTCGAAATTCATTTTAGTGGAAACAGATGTACCTTTCTTAGAAAGTAAAATCTGGTTAGAGTGTTCCACTAGTAGAGATCGTCCATTCGTACCAGAGATATTACGAAGAAACATATTTGACAAAATCCATAACTTATCACATCCAGGAATACGAGGTACAAGGAAATTAATTACAAGAAAATATTTTTGGCCTAGGATGAATACTGATATTAATTTATGGGCGAAGTCATGTCCACGTTATTTGTTTGAGAAACTACGCTTCTTACAATCCAATAGGCAGGTACAATTATTGATCCCTAGGTGTAACTCGTCATGTGGTGATCGTTCTTACTTTGTCCAAGTCGCGCGTAAATGGAATGCTTTGCCCTGTGGTATTCGGAGTGCGACATCTAGCCGAACTTTCAGCAAGCTTTTAAAAGACCACTATAGTTAATTCTTTCTTTCTTTCCTGTCACTCTTTCTCTTTCTTCTTCTTTCTTTCTTGTCTTCTCCTCTCATTTTTTCTTTTTTTTCTCTTTCTCTTTTATCAATTAATCAAATATTTGTTATTTCCTTTGCTTTTATGTACAGTTAAGATGTTTAATCTTTGTGCTAAACCAATAAATATATATTATTATTATTATTATTACGTGTCAAAAAGCGAAAATTCACAGACATACAAAATCTCCGATACAAAAATTCCAGATACCTATGGGAAGGTTTGAACCAGAGCTGCACAAAGTACTGACCAAAATTACTTGAAGTAGTAAGTACTAAGTAATTGGTAAATGTATTTGAAGTACCAAGTACTATGAGTCATTAATATTTAAAGTACTTGAATTCTCAATTACTTCCAAAATGTACTTGAAATATTTACTTCAAGTACATAGAAAAACTTCAAGTAATTGCAAGTAATTGAAGTACATTGATATTTTAAGTATTTGAAATATCTAAGTACTTCAATTACTTTCAATTACTTGAAGTTTTCCTATGTAGTTGAAGTAAATATTTCAAATATTTCAATACAAATATGTATTTCAAGAAAAATACGAATAGTCCAGTGCAATTAGTCGAAAAAAGAGCATGAAATTGCATTTCATGATGTACGAAATTTTTTTTTTTGGAATTTGTTTGGGTACATCTGACAATGTTAAAACCAAGTTTGTGGGGTCGCAGTGTGTTGGGAAAAGCCGCCATCTTGAAAAAGAGGTAGAGGTCATTTATACCAAATAACCAGTTTCCATGCAGTGATAGCTGAAAATGATCACTGGCAAGGTATTGGAGAATAAAATTATCTACAAAATCAGCTCTCAACGAGATTTGTAAGTTGATTTGGCTCAAAGTTATGGCCGCTCAAAGTTCAACCTTTATCATGTGGTTGGGGTTGAATGCAGTTTTTTGCGATTAACTCGTAAGAGATTAATTTGTGTGGGTTAATGCCGATTACCAAACTTAAAGTGCTAGTAATTACCTTTAGAATAAGCCCTTAGTCGTCGATCTCGCTTGTACAGTTTGCGAGTAATCCAACGCCAAAGTTCGTACTGCACGTGCCTGAAATAACTGATAACGCCATTTTTTTTGAATATCTCCTTAACGGTTGCTCATATGATAATGTAGTAAGAAGCAGAAATACGAGTATTAAAATTTCTTTTAAATGGGATATTGGCCGAAACTCTATGTCGTTTCATGTCCGCGACATAACGGGTGAAAAGTCAACCGCGAAGGTTGTGACACTTCTCGAGGAATAACTCGCTTCCAGCCAGTTTCGCGTGTCGGATGAATTAGAATTTTATGTAACGCCCTGAATTATCTATATCGTTGGTTTACAAGCAGAATTCACTAAGTACAATTTTTCAAGTTTTCAGTTTTTTATACTAAAGTAAGTCTTATAATGCCAACTTTATACTGGCAATACCTTATAGTCCGCAAACTAATATTGTTAAGGTTTTTAGGGGGTTAGTTTCGGATTTACCTTGTTCATAATGACACAAAACTACAAAATCATTTCTGCCAAAACTCATTAAGTCCTTGCGTTTTTTTTTATTTTAATGTAAAAATCCAGTTTTAGAATTAAATAATTAATTCAATTCTTTTGTAAACTAAACTAAGAAATTTAAAAAACAATGTATACTGAGCCGATTACTATTATATGCCATTACAAAATTTTCAGAGACACAAACATCTTAAATATCGATTTACTAAAAACTATGGTTTTTGACTTAGTGATTTCTGCTTTTAAACCCACGATATTTTGGGTTATTTAAATACTTTGGAAAATTTTAATAATGGGAAATAGCAGCTAAGAATCATAATTTTCGAGGTTCTAAAAGTAAAGTTAAGGTAAAACTTTCTGACAAGACTGTCTTTGGAATCCGGGAAACATAACGTGTGCAAAGAAGCCTAAATGAAAGTCAAGTGAAAGCTGTTTAAGCAAAGGTGGTGCAAGCGATTCGTAACCCGAAAAACGGAAAACGGACAGAGAGAATAAAAGACAGCAATTATTATAAGTACTTGAACTATTTATTATACTTCAAGTTTTTATTAGTACTTCAAGTTTCTATTAGTACTTCAAGTTTTTATAAGTACTTGAAGTAACTAAAAATATCTAAACCAATTACCAAGTACAAGTATTTGAGTAAAGTACTTGCAACATCAATTACTTTCGTTGGTTTAGAAAAGTAATTGAAGTAAAATACTTCAAGTTATATAAAGTAATTCAAGTACTTTTTCAAGTACTTTACTTCAAGTATTGTGCAGCTCTGGTTTGAACACATCCATGTAGATTTGGTAGGCCCATTGCATCCGGTGGAAGGATTCGTATACTTGTTAACCGTAGTGGATCGATTCACCAGGTGGCCGGAAGTATACCCACTAAAGAGTATCACAGCCAGCATAGTAGTCAAGACATTGTATGAGCAATATTTTCCGAGATTTGGGATTCCATTGACAGTTACTACGGACCAAGGAGGTCAATTTGAAGGAAAACTTTTTGAGGAATTTTCAAAATTATTAGGAACCCATAGGATTCGAACAACAGCGTATCACCCACAATCAAACGGAATGGTGGAGAGGCTACACAAACAGTTAAAAGCATCTCTTAGAGCTAAGATGTCTAATCCAAATTGGTTGTTGCACATACCAGCTATATTACTAGGTTTAAGAACAACAGTTAAGGAGGATCTTAAGTGTAGTCCGGCTGAATTAGTTTATGGTCAAACATTACGTATCCCCGGAGAATTCTTTGTGAGGGATCCACACCAAGTATCAGATCCAACAGACCTAGTAGAACAATTACGAGATCACATGAGGAACATCGTGCCAACAGATTCTCGGGATCAAAGAAGAAATTTCTATGTTCCAAAAGACTTAGAAGATTGCGAATTCGTGTTTTTGAGGACAGATAGAAGTAGGGGATGCTTGCAGGATCCTTATGAAGGTCCTTTTAAAGTTATTAAGAGAAATAAAAAAAATTTCACGATTGACGTCAACGGAAAAATAACGGTAGTATCAATTGATAGATTAAAACCCGCCTTTATTGAAAAAAAATGAAGACAATGAAAAACCAGTAACTAGAAGTTCAAAGAAAAAAGTTTCATTTCGGTTATAAAATTAAAAAAAAATTTTTTTTCTTTCGTTTTATGTGAGTAATTAAATATTAAAATAAAGTATGATAGTACATTCATGGACGCTCGCGCTGAAGGGGGAGTTATGTAGCAGCCGCTACTTGTATATACATTTTTCGTTGTAATAAGTTTTATTCAAGTATCCACTCAGTTTCTGTTCTAATAATTTTAAGTACAGTGTTTTTGGTTACGTCACAATTTGGATTCTCACTACTACTATGAAATACACTTGGGGAATTTGGATTGTCATATCACGTCTGTATACACTGTACACAGAAACAATTTTAAAAACATAGCCACACAAATATTGTAATATTAAAAATAAAATAAATGGTTAAAAAATTTTTTTTAAAAAAATTCTTTTCATTAACTAAAAAATGTACTGAAAAGTAAAAAATAAAAAATATTTTAAAGAAAGCGTGAAATTTCAATTTTAATGAAAAAGTTAATTAAAAGAATGGCGCATTTTTCATCAAAAAATTTTGTTAGAATTTGAAATTAACAAAGCAAAAAATTGAAAGTTATTGTAAATCTCACGCGATTTACAGTTATATTTTCAATTTTTGATGAAAAATGCGCCATTCTTTTAATTAACTTTTTCATTAAAATTGAAATTTCACGCTTTCTTTAAAATATTTTTTATTTTTTACTTTTCAGTACATTTTTTAGTTAATGAAAAGAATTTTTTTAAAAAAATTTTTTTAACCATTTATTTTATTTTCTACTTTTTAGTTTATTATATGTATTCCGCCATTTTATGATGGCAATTCTATTAGATTTCAAATTACGTCACACAGTTTACTGTATTCCTTTGATACCCATGTCGTGGGCTCGGTGGAACATAATTGCAAAAACGGCCGCCATCTCGGAACCGTCTTCTTGATTTTTTTACAAAAAGGTCAGATTGCATTTAGTACTTATACATGATGAGTTGAACTCAAGTTGAACCCAAGTCTAACTACATGTAAACGGGAGTCGAGTTGGGTTAAGGTTGACTGAACTCGACTCAGCTCTGCTACCTGGGCTTAGTTGAAATTATGCATACGGACATGAGTTCAGTATTTGAGTAGTTGAATTTAGTTGACAGCAGCATCTCTGGGTTTGTTTGTGATTTTTTGTAACGTGTATTGCTTCTTTATTATCAACTCACCCTTAACTCAACTATTCATCTCATCATTCATTCACATTAACCACCCGAACTACGAGTGTGTGCAAAATTGGAAGTTGATCGGTTATATTTTCTACTTTTTAGTCTATTATAAGCTTTCCGCAATTTAGTGTTGGCCGCCATTTTGAATTTGGAATGACACCACATAGCTTATTGTGTTCTACCTGTCATATCCTTGATACCCATGTCAGAGGGCCGCGGAGCACAATTTCAAAAATCGGGCGCCATTTTGGAACCGCCATCTTGATATTTTTACAAAATGGCCAGATTGCATTGTCACCCAAACTAAACGTGTATGCAAAATTTCAGCTCTATCCGAAACCGGGAAGTGGGTCAAATTTAACTTCCAAGATTTGACGACAAACAGTGTAAGTGTTGTCCGCCATTTTGAATTTGGAATGACGCCACATAGCTTATTGTGGTCTACCTGTCATATCCTTTCATTTGATACCCATGTCAGAGGGCCGCGGAGCACAATTTCAAAAATCGGGCGCCATTTTGGAACCGCCATCTTGATATTTTTACAAAATGGCCAGATTGCAATGTCACCCAAACTAAACGTGTATGCAAAATTTCAGCTCTATCCGAAACCGGGAAGTGGATCAAATTTAACTTCCAAGATTTGACGACAAACAGTGCAAGTGTTGGCCGCCATTTGAATTTAGAATGACTCCACATAGCTTATTGTGTTCTACCTGTCATATCCTTTCATTTGATACCCATGTCAGAGGGCCGCGGAACACAATTTCAAAAATCCGGCGCCATTTTGGAACCGCCATCATGATATTTTTACAAAATGGCCAGATTGCATTGTCATCCAAACTAAACGTGTATGCAAAATTTCAGCTCTATCCGAAACCGGGAAGTGGGTCAAATTTAACTTCCAAGATTTGACGACAAACAGTGTAAGTGTTGTCCGCCATTTTGAATTTGGAATGACGCCACATAGCTTATTGTGTTCTACCTGTCATATCCTTTCATTTGATACCCATTTCAAAGGGCCGCGGAGCACAATTTCAAAAATCGGGCGCCATTTTGGAACCGCCATCTTGATATTTTTACAAAATGGCCAGATTGCATTGTTATCCAAACTAAACGTGTATGCAAAATTTCAGCTCTATCCGAAACCGGGAAGTGGGTCAAATTTAACTTCCAAGATTTGACGACAAACAGTGTAAGTAAAATAAAAGCGGGCGCCATTTTGGAACCGCTATCTTGATATTTTTACAAAATGGCCAGATTGCATTGTCATCCAAACTAAACGCGTATGCAAAATTTCAGCTCTATCCGAAACCGGGAAGTGGGTCAAATTTAACTTCCAAGATTTGACGACAAACAGTGTAAGTAAAATAAAAGCGGGCGCCATTTTGGAACCGCTATCTTGATATTTTTACAAAATGGCCCGATTGCATTGTCATCCAAACTAAACGTGTATGCAAAATTTCAGCTCTATCCGAAACCGGGAAGTGGGTCAAATTTTACTTCCAAGATTTGACGACAAACAGTGCAAGTTAAATAAAAGAATTTAATAATTTTGAATTTTTGTAAGAGTATTAGTTAGGAGTTTATTCGATAAGGATGTCTCCTATAATAAGTTGTATAATTAAAAACCGTTATGTAATTTTCGGTGTGACATAATAAAAAAATAGAAAAATCTTAAACTAGTAAAATCAAAAACTATTAAATATAATAATAGATAAATGTTAAATAAACGTATGAAATAAAAGAATAATATTAATATAAAATATGTGAAATAAAAGTTTTTATTGGCAATATATATACATATATCACTTATATATTGCAATGAGATGAGGGAAGACGCAAAAGTTAGTACGTCCCCCATTTCAATAGTAACCACCACAAAAAATCTCAAGTCCATATCGTGCACGGGCGATAAGCCTAACTCACCCCCTAGATATGATTATTTTAAACACAATAGTTAGAGGCCTAGTGCCCCGCTGGATTTTTGTGGACTTGTTAAGGGTGGTGCTAGTAGCCACCACAAAAAATCTCAAGTCCATATCGTGCACGGGCGATACCCCTAACTCACCCCCTAGATATGATTATTTTTAAACAAATAGTTAGAGGCCTAGTGCCCCGCTGGATTTTTGTGGACTTGTTAAGGGTGGTGCTAGTAACCACCACCAAAAATCTGAAGTCCATATGGTGCACGGGCGATACCCCTAACTCACCCCCTAGAAATGATTATTTTAACACAATAGTTAGAGGCCTAGTGCCCCGCTGGATTTTTGTGGACTTGTTAAGGGTGGTGCTAGTAGCCACCACAAAAAATCTCAAGTCCATATCGTGCACGGGCGACACTTTTAAAACACCCCCTAGAAATGATTATTTTAAACACAATAGTTAGAGGCCTAGTGCCCCGCTGGATTTTTGTGGACTTGTTAAGGGTGGTGCTAGTAGCCACCACAAAAAATCTCAAGTCCATATCGTGCACGGGCGATACCCCTAACTCAAGAGCCAGTGTTCACTTCGATGGAACCCAAATCGAACAGGTTCCAAGGTTCAAATATTTGGGATCATTGGTTGAGGAAACGAAAGTAGCATCGACGGCCGACGTTCACAGCCGTATCGGCCAGGCAACAGCAACATTCGCCTCGCTCAAGTGGTGCATATGGAAACGAGCAAATATCTCCATCAAAACAAAACTACGTCTTTACCGAACGTTGATTCTTCCGATTCTCCTTTATGGATCTGAAACGGGGACACTGCTCAAACCAGACGTTAAGAAGCTCGAGGTCTTCCAAATGCGATGTTTGAGGCAGATCCTCCGTGTCTCACTCCGTGATCGCCTTCGAAACGAGGTTGTCAGACAAAGATGCGATCAGCAAACACTGATCGAAGAAGAAATGCAAAAACGTCGACTACGGTGGTTTGGACATGTTTGCCGAATGGATGATAACCGCTTGCCACGTAAACTTCTCTGGCGAGACCGTCCTGCAGACTGGAGAATACAGCGATCGGCACCGAAGAAAACCTGGTTGAAGAATATCGAGGGTGACTTAGAGAATCAACGATTATCAGTTACCGAGGCTCGAGACACCGCCAAAAACCGAGAAGAATGGAGGCGAATCATGAATAGAGTTCAGGACCCAGCGGCACCGACAGCAGCGTATCCGTTGCGGGGACGTCCCGCTCGGACCGCCAGCTAACGGATCAAAGAAGAAGAAGAAGACCCCTAACTCACCCCCTAGATATGATTATTTTTAAACAAATAGTTAGAGGCCTAGTGCCCCGCTGGATTTTTGTGGACTTGTTAAGGGTGGTGCTAGTAACCACCACCAAAAATCTGAAGTCCATATCGTGCACGGGCGATACCCCTAACTCACCCCCTAGAAATGATTATTTTTAAACAAATAGTTAGAGGCCTAGTGCCCCGCTGGATTTTTGTGGACTTGTTAAGGGTGGTGCTAGTAGCCACCACAAAAAATCTCAAGTCCATATCGTGCACGGGCGATACCCCTAACTCACCCCCTAGATATGATTATTTTTAAACAAATAGTTAGAGGCCTAGTGCCCCGCTGGATTTTTGTGGACTTATTAAGGGTGGTGCTAGTAACCACCACCAAAAATCTGAAGTCCATATCGTGCACGGGTGATACCCCTAACTCACCCCCTAGAAATGATTATTTTTAAACAAATAGTTAGAGGCCTAGTGCCCCCGCTGGATTTTTGTGGACTTGTTAAGGGTGGTGCTAGTAACCACCACCAAAAATCTGAAGTCCATATCGTGCACGGGCGATACCCCTAACTCACCCCCTAGAAATGATTATTTTTAAACAAATAGTTAGAGGCCTAGTGCCCCGCTGGATTTTTGTGGACTTGTTAAGGGTGGTGCTAGTAACCACCACAAAAAATCTCAAGTCCATATCGTGCACGGGCGACACTTTTAAAACACCCCCTAGAAATGATTATTTTAAACACAATAGTTAGAGGCCTAGTGCCCCGCTGGATTTTTGTGGACTTGTTAAGGGTGGTGCTAGTAACCACCACAAAAAATCTCAAGTCCATATCGTGCACGGGCGACACTTTTAAAACACCCCCTAGAAATGATTATTTTAAACACAATAGTTAGAGGCCTAGTGCCCCGCTGGATTTTTGTGGACGTGTTAAGGGTGGTGCTAGTAGCCACCACAAAAAATCTCAAGTCCATATCGTGCACGGGCGATACCCCTAACTCACCCCCTAGATATGATTATTTTTAAACAAATAGTTAGAGGCCTAGTGCCCCGCTGGATTTTTGTGGACTTGTTAAGGGTGGTGCTAGTAACCACCTCCAAAAATCTGAAGTCCATATCGTGCCCGGGCGATACCCCTAACTCACCCCCTAGAAATGATTATTTTTAAACAAATAGTTAGAGGCCTAGTGCCCCGCTGGATTTTTGTGGACTTGTTAAGGGTGGTGCTAGTAACCACCACAAAAAATCTCAAGTCCATATCGTGCACGGGCGATACCCCTAACTCACCCCCTAGATATGATTATTTTTAAACAAATAGTTAGAGGCCTAGTGCCCCGCTGGATTTTTGTGGACTTGTTAAGGGTGGTGCTAGTAACCACCACAAAAAATCTCAAGCCCATATCGTGCACGGGCGACACTTTTAAAACACCCCCTAGAAATGATTATTTTTAAACAAATAGTTAGAGGCCTAGTGCCCCGCTGGATTTTTGTGGACTTGTTGAGGGTGGTGCTAGTAACCACCACCAAAAATCTGAAGTCCATATCGTGCACGGGCGATACCCCTAACTCACCCCCTAGAAATGATTATTTTTAAACAAATAGTTAGAGCCCTAGTGCCCCGCTGGATTTTTGTGGACTTGTTAAGGGTGGTGCTAGTAGCCACCACAAAAAATCGCAAGTCCATATCGTGCACGGGCGATACCCCTAACTCACCCCCTAGATATGATTATTTTTAAACAAATAGTTAGAGGCCTAGTGCCCCGCTGGATTTTTGTGGACTTGTTAAGGGTGGTGCTAGTAACCACCACAAAAAATCTCAAGCCCATATCGTGCACGGGCGACACTTTTAACCCACCCCCTAGAAATGATTATTTTAAACACAATAGTTAGAGGCCTAGTGCCCCGCTGGATTTTTGTGGACTTGTTAAGGGTGGTGCTAGTAGCCACCACAAAAAATCTCAAGTCCATATCGTGCACGGGCGACACTTTTAAAACACCCCCTAGAAATGATTATTTTAAACACAATAGTTAGAGGCCTAGTGCCCCGCTGGATTTTTGTGGACTTGTTAAGGGTGGTGCTAGTAGCCACCACAAAAAATCTCAAGTCCATATCGTGCACGGGCGATACCCCTAACTCAAGAGCCAGTGTTCACCTCGATGGAACCCAAATCGAACAGGTTCCAAGGTTCAAATATTTGGGATCATTGGTTGAGGAAACGAAAGTAGCATCGACGGCCGACGTTCACAGCCGTATCGGCCAGGCAACAGCAACATTCGCCTCGCTCAAGTGGTGCATATGGAAACGAGCAAATATCTCCATCAAAACAAAACTACGTCTTTACCGAACGTTGATTCTTCCGATTCTCCTTTATGGATCTGAAACGGGGACACTGCTCAAACCAGACGTTAAGAAGTTCGAGGTCTTCCAAATGCGATGTTTGAGGCAGATCCTCCGTGTCTCACTCCGTGATCGCCTTCGAAACGAGGTTGTCAGACAAAGATGCGATCAGCAAACACTGATCGAAGAAGAAATGCAAAAACGTCGACTACGGTGGTTTGGACTTGTTTGCCGAATGGATGATAACCGCTTGCCACGTAAACTTCTCTGGCGAGACCGTCCTGCAGACTGGAGAATACAGCGATCGGCACCGAAGAAAACCTGGTTGAAGAATATCGAGGGTGACTTAGAGAATCAACGATTATCAGTTACCGAGGCTCGAGACACCGCCAAAAATCGAGAAGAATGGAGGCGAATCGTGAATAGAGTTCGGGACCCAGCGGCACCGACAGCAGCGTATCCGTTGCGGGGACGTCCCGCTCGGACCGCCAGCTAACGGATCAAAGAAGAAGAAGAAGACCCCTAACTCACCCCCTAGATATGATTATTTTTAAACAAATAGTTAGAGGCCTAGTGCCCCGCTGGATTTTTGTGGACTTGTTAAGGGTGGTGCTAGTAACCACCACCAAAAATCTGAAGTCCATATCGTGCACGGGCGATACCCCTAACTCACCCCCTAGAAATGATTATTTTTAAACAAATAGTTAGAGGCCTAGTGCCCCGCTGGATTTTTTTGTGGACTTGTTAAGGGTGGTGCTAGTAGCCACCACAAAAAATCTCAAGTCCATATCGTGCACGGGCGATACCCCTAACTCACCCCCTAGATATGATTATTTTTAAACAAATAGTTAGAGGCCTAGTGCCCCGCTGGATTTTTGTGGACTTATTAAGGGTGGTGCTAGTAACCACCACCAAAAATCTGAAGTCCATATCGTGCACGGGCGATACCCCTAACTCACCCCTAGAAATGATTATTTTTAAACAAATAGTTAGAGGCCTAGTGCCCCGCTGGATTTTTGTGGACTTGTTAAGGGTGGTGCTAGTAACCACCACCAAAAATCTGAAGTCTATATCGTGCACGGGCGATACCCCTAACTCACCCCCTAGAAATGATTATTTTTAAACAAATAGTTAGAGGCCTAGTTCCCCGCTGGATTTTTGTGGACTTGTTAAGGGTGGTGCTAGTAACCACCACAAAAAATCTCAAGTCCATATCGTGCACGGGCGACACTTTTAAAACACCCCCTAGAAATGATTATTTTAAACACAATAGTTAGAGGCCTAGTGCCCCGCTGGATTTTTGTGGACTTGTTAAGGGTGGTGCTAGTAGCCACCACAAAAAATCTCAAGTCCATATCGTGCACGGGCGATACCCCTAACTCACCCCCTAGATATGATTATTTTTAAACAAATAGTTAGAGGCCTAGTGCCCCGCTGGATTTTTGTGGACTTGTTAAGGGTGGTGCTAGTAACCACCACCAAAAATCTGAAGTCCATATCGTGCACGGGCGATACCCCTAACTCACCCCCTAGAAATGATTATTTTTAAACAAATAGTTAGAGGCCTAGTGCCCCGCTGGATTTTTGTGGACTTGTTAAGGGTGGTGCTAGTAACCACCACAAAAAATCTCAAGCCCATATCGTGCACGGGCGACACTTTTAACCCACCCCCTAGAAATGATTATTTTAAACACAATAGTTAGAGGCTTTAGACCCCGCATTATTTTTGCATACTTGTTACGGATGGTATTAAGAACTACCACAAAAAATTTCAAGTTCATAACATCCCCGGGTGGCACCCTAAAAGCACCCCTTAGAAATTATTATTTTGGAAAGAATAGGCAAAGGCCTGTGAGCTCGATTCTCTGTACCCTGCAAACACCCTACAAAAATTTTAAATGTTCTAAAAGAAATATGTTACAAATTAAGTGCTTAAATAATTAATAAAAATCTTTGCCGCCAAAGATTTGTAGTTGGCGATCCTAATAAATGTAATAAATACATCACACAATTCTCATTTTTTTTCCTAATTTTTTGTTGAGACGAATACATAACATTAGAAATGTGTGTTGATTTCTTATCGCGACGATTTTACTAGCACTGATTTGGTTCTGAAAAGGACCATCGCTGTTTCTCGTTATTTTCTAATGTTTGTGTTTATAATTTTTTTGTTTCTATGAAATTTGTTAAAATTATTATTGTTAAACTATATATTATTCAGCTATATACCCCATTACGACCTGTCTGTCTTTGCTAAAAAATATTTTTTTTTAATCGAAATACTACCTCTTAAAGTCCTATAGAAATCGGATTACCCGTATTCGAGATTATATAACCATACAGAAAGGTAATCAAAGTTCTTAACAGCCCGAGCTGTGACCGTCAAAAAGTGGTGGACTTTTCTGAAAGGATGAAACCTGCAGGAATGATAGTATTTGCGAAGACTATCTGCATTTCGAAAATCGGAGTAGAAAATGTAGGTATGTATGTCCATATTAGAGTGAAAAGTTTCTTTATCAATACAATTGAAGTCCCCAAAAAGCTCTATTTAAATAAAATATCCAGCGTCAGCTAAGTATAAATAACATTATAGACAATCTTATATACAAAATCGTGCTAAAAAGAATCGAATTGCCTATAGTAGGTATGGTCAGGATATATTTAGCAAATATAGATATTGAGATTGAGCTTGCTGAGGTGTACAATTAGAATGATGAAAAAAGTTTTAGCTCACTTTCCTTCAAGTTTTCGGTCTGATCAAATAGTGGGACTCGATAGTCGCATGAAAGTGAAAAAGTAGCCGCAAATATGTCTTACCTTCGCAGGCATTTTTACAGACAACTAGGATAAATAAAAAAATATGAGTGTGCTTATGACCACACGACTGAAGTGAAACTTCTTTCGCTCCATCTGCCTGTGTATATATATATGGGTGTGTGTACAATATATACATGTATGTACATATACATATATTAATTTCCTACAAATATTATAATTTATTTCATGTTTTCATTGGTAAATAAATATTTTTGCAAAGATCTTATATTTTTATTCATTATTATTCATTATTTTCATTATTGGACACATCAGTAATTACTGTGGTTAATGGAAAAACCGAGACAATAGGCTTATGGTACGAGAAATAAGACACATATATTTTCGAATTAAAATTAGACAGATATCTAGAAAAAACTGCATCGATTGTTGTTCCATGTCTTGTAGATGGCTCATTACGGTTATTATTCCTTTGCAGTTCTAATTTATCTCGTAGAAAGTTTACCAAGAGTTGTCCATCTTCGGACGCGAAATTAATATTGAAATCTCCTGCTAAAATTAGTGGCAACGTATGATAGTTTTCTCCTAATTCTTCAGAACCTACTCGACCGTAAATCATAAGTCTTTTGTATACAGGGTGTTCCAAACCACCCGTACCACCCAAATATCTCTGAAATTTGGGATTGAAATAGAAAAACAAAAAACACGTGTTCAATATTTTTTGAAACTCTATCCGACCATACAAAAATGGACCCCCCAAACAACCCCCTCTTTGGGAGGTGGGGGGCAACTTTGGAAATTTAAATGGGACCCCCCATTTTTTTGGGCAGATTCGGAATCTTCATAAAAAAATATGAAGATTTTGTTCCAAGCATTTTTTCCGATTCGCCATAGATGGCGCTGTAATCGGAGGAAAACGTTTTTTATGACTTATTTATTACCGCCGATTACAGCGCCATCTAAGGCAAATCACAAAAAATGATAAGAATAAAATCTTCATATTTTTTCATGAAGAATCTAAATCTGTAATAAAAAATAGGGGTTTTTATTTTGTTTTCAATTCTGCATCCCTTCCCCTCCAAAAACTTGGGGGTAGAGAGCCATTTTGATTATTAACTTGAAAACCCCTAATTTTTATTGCAGATTTAGATTCTTCATGAAAAAATATGAAGATTTTATTCTTATCATTTTTTGTGATTCGCCTTAGATGGCGCTGTAATCGGCGGAAATAAATAAGTAATAAAAAACGTTTTCCTCCGATTACAGCGCCATCTATGGCGAATCGTAAAAAATGCTTGGAACAAAATCTTCATATTTTTTTATGAAGATTCCGAATCTGCCCAAAAAAATGGGGGGTCCCATTTAAATTTCCAAAGTTGCCCCCCACCCCCCAAAGAGGGGGTTGTTTGGGGGGTCCATTTTTGTATGGTCGGATAGAGTTTCAAAAAATATTGAACACGTGTTTTTTGTTTTTCTATTTCAATCCCAAATTTCAGAGATATTTGGGTGGTACGGGTGGTTTGGAACACCCTGTATAAACTTTATTATATTTTTAACTGCGTTATTGGGCGAAATGTAAACAACTGCCATTATGATGTCCAATTGATGATTGACCAATATCGACTTCACGAATATGTCGCAATAGGACGTCCATGTTCGAAGTTACTATATTCGAGGTATCATTTGATTTCCGATAAATTGCCACTCCTGCTGATCTAACATTTCTACGCTTAAATTTCGCAATATAATCAAAATTCTGAATGTCAATATTTTCATCATCGTTTGACCAGGTTTCTGATAAAAACAGAATATTGCTTGAATTAATTGCGGGATCGCTCAAGTCCGACACGTGTTTTCTTAGACTTTGGCAATTGAAAGTAACCATGTAAAAAAAATTGTTTTCAAGTTTATGCTTCAAATTCCATTGTAGGCGTACTGTCAGACATAAAATACATAAAATACATAAAATACATAAAATACATAAAATACATAAAATACATAAAATACATAAAATACATAAAATACATAAAATACATAAAATACATAAAATACATAAAATACATAAAATACATAAAATACATAAAATACATAAAATACATAAAATACATAAAATACATAAAATACATAAAATACATAAAATACATAAAATACATAAAATACATAAAATACATAAAATACATAAAATACATAAAATACATAAAATACATAAAATACATAAAATACATAAAATACATAAAATACATAAAATACATAAAATACATAAAATACATAAAATACATAAAATACATAAAATACATAAAATACATAAAATACATAAAATACATAAAATACATAAAATACATAAAATACATAAAATACATAAAATACATAAAATACATAAAATACATAAAATACATAAAATACATAAAATACATAAAATACATAAAATACATAAAATACATAAAATACATAAAATACATAAAATACATAAAATACATAAAATACATAAAATACATAAAATACATAAAATACATAATACATAACACATAATACATAATATGTACATAATACATAATACATAATATGTACATAATACATAATACATAGTACATAGCACATAGTACATAGTACATAGTACATAGTACATAGTACATAGTACATAGTACATAGTACATAGTACATAGTACATAGTACATAGTACATAGTACATAGTACATAGTACATAGTACATAGTACATAGTACATAGTACATAGTACATAGTACATAGTACATAGTACATAGTACATAGTACATAGTACATAGTACATAGTACATAGTACATAGTACATAGTACATAGTACATAGTACATAATACATAATACATACTACATAATACATAATACATAATACATAATACATACTACATAATACATAATACATAATACATAATACATAATACATAATACATAATACATAATACATAATACATAATACATAATACATAACACATAATACATAATATGTACATAATACATAATACGTAATACATAGTACATAGTACATAGTACATAGTACATAATACACAATACATAATAATACATAATACATAATAATACATAATACATAATAATACATAATACATAGTACGTAGTACATAGTACATAATACATAGTACATAGTACATAGCACATAGTACATAATACATAGTACATAGCACATAGTACATAGTACATAGTACATAGTACATAGTACATAGTACATAGTACATAGCACATAGTACATAGTACATAGTACATAGTACATAGTACATAGTACATAGTACATAGTACATAGTACATAGTACATAGTACATAGTACATAGTACATAGTACATAGTACATAGTACATAGTACATAGTACATAGTACATAGTACATAGTACATAGTACATAGTACATAGTACATAGTACATAGTACATAGTACATAGTACATAGTACATAGTACATAGTACATAGTACATAGTACATAGTACATAGTACATAGTACATAGTACATAGTACATAGTACATAGTACATAGTACATAGTACATAGTACATAGTACATAGTACATAGTACATAGTACATAGTACATAGTACATAGTACATAGTACATAGTACATAATACATAATACATAATACATAAGACATAATACATAATACATAATACATAAAATACATAATACATAATACGTTGCCCGATCACACATTTTCGTAACGTTTTCGTTACACTTTCGTTACACTTTCGCCAGTTTACCCCCCAAGTCAAGGGCTCGAAAAGAAGTTTCCCAAGTCAAGCGTGCGTAAAGAAGTTTCACTTCAAAAATTGTTATCACATTTCATAAAATTTAGGGAACGGAAAATTCATATCTTCATATGTAAGTATGCATATTAGTTGAAGTCATATTTATGGACTCGTATAATTAAGTTGAAAAATTCTAGAAAAAATAATAGTTCTTCAATGCTTATATTATATTATATTTGAATATAAACCCACCCCCTCGAAGACCCTTTTGTTAAAAATAATTGCTTAGCTGAAGGACCGAGATTTTGAAAAAATATCTTGCATTTCCGGATTCAGCAAATCTAAATCTATTATAGAAGTCATCCGGAAAATTCAACGACCCCTTCATGAATAGCGAACCCCCCTCAACCGCGGACACCGTTCTCCGAGTCTTTCAATCTAAGCAAAAAGTGCTCGTTAAGAATCGCTTTTGACAGAGAAAGAACGCACTATATCTTTCTGCATCGTGCGCACCCATCGCTAAAAAATAGAAGGAGCATTAACTCGTACAGAAAAATTTAAAAAATAAACTTCGACGCAATTTTCTTACGACCCTTTTCCTTTATGAATGAAATTCTGAATTGATGACCTATTTAAGCTGTTGTATAATTAATTGTTAGTTTTTCGTTTTATATATAACTAATAGTCGTATATCATGACTATCTCACATGTATATTAAAAACAAACACGAGTTGAGTTTATTTATTTTTTTTTTGTTTTTTATTATTAGTTTTTAGCTCTATTAACTATTAACACTGTTTTTGGGAGTAAGTTGGAATTTTTGTTTATATTTAGGTATATATAAACTTACAAATGTTTTGCACAATAATATAAACAAAAAACTAATATCGTAGTAGTGATACCAAAAAAACGATTAATACCCAAAAAACTTAATTATTAAAGAAAATTAAACTTTCACACACTTTTTATTTTTTTATTTATACTTATGTATATAAATTTATTTTTATCGAACCGACGACCCGCCGCCGAGAACCGAGAATCTATTTTTTTAATTTCCACCCGCCGGTGTCCGCGGTTATAACAACACTCCATTTTTTTAATTTCCACCCGCCGGTGTCCGCGGTTATAACAACACTCTATTTTTTTAATTTCCACCCGCCGCTGTCCGCGGTTATAACAACACTCCACAAATTAAAATTTCCACCCGCCGGTGGTGGCCAGGAAAATTGTCCACCTTTGGGGAACGCGCCCTTGAACTTTTAGCTCCACCTGCGCAACTCGCTTACCGTGCGCTTCTCACGCCGCAAGTTGCGCTAGGTTATCTTCGGGTGGGTCAGGTTACGTTCCCCCCGTGGGTGTCTATGCCTTTAGATATATGAAAGAAGAAAAAAATAGCCCCTTAGAAGGTTTGGTAACCCAATTCCCATGCGGATACCGGCGGATTTTTCGCTTTGCTTTGGTTTTTAATGTTTTTCAAATGTGGGAAATATAATATCAGCGAAGTTTTTCAATGAAAATTATCTTGGGGTGGTTCAAATTTTGTCTGGGCCGTTTCCCTTAAAATTTAAATGTGGAACTTATGGAAAATTTATATTTTTTGGATAATTTAATAAATTTTCCCTTCTAGGATTTTTTTTTACATAACATTCCTTCCCCCCTGGAGCAAGAGAATCGCTACGTAGTAGAACGATTCTCGTACTCGAAGGAATGAGGGGATGAAGGAGGTTAGGGCGGGTGGCCGTACCTAGTACTTGAATGGAGCACTATTTTTTATATGGGAAAAATTATGCAATTATGCGGCAGGGTCATTTGCATCTTACGGTAACGAGAACAGGAGATTAGTTTGGAGTTCCTGGATCGGATCATATGGATCAGTAACGAGGTACATTTTTATGGGGTACCCTAGCAACATTGTTAGTTATAGATTAAGGATCTGCCCATGACTGTCGTCCAACACGGCGTTTTACGAAATAAAACGTGCTTGGGTATTCATTGAGCAGGCCGGCATTTGATCGTCTAAAGTAACCTTTTATCTTCATAAAACGGCTTTAAACGTTTGTTGTGGATCGTAACTAATTTCCTGTTTCCTACTATGATTGTTTTTTTTGTTTGAGATCAGACGAGACGTGCCGTGGGGTCCTTAAAGACGCCTTGAGGGGTATATGGTCGGTCTGCACATTGAATTTGCGACCCATTAAAAACATGGAAGTCTCCTTGAGAGAAGGCTGTCCTGAGGGCCTCAGTACTGGCGCCCGTTGTGAGATTGAACGGTTAGCTGAAATCTGGGTATGAGTAGTGGAGGGGGGACTAGAGAGGACTTAATTGCCTGAAATGCTTCTTCGCATTTGGAGGTCCCGGAAAATTTAATGCCTTTTCGTAGTAAATTTGCTAAGGGACGGACTAATTTGGGGGAATTAGTCTTGAATTTTTTGTAATTGGCAAGGCCCAGGAAAAACTGCATTTGCCTATCTGTATGGGGCGCTGGGAAGTTTTGAACGCACTCCGTTTTTCTGGGGTCTAGTAAGGCTCCTTTTTTAGAGCATATGTGACCCAGGTAAACCGTTCCTTTTCGGAGGAATTACCATTTTTCCGGGGGCAATTTGAGATTATTTTTTCTCAATCGCTCAAAGGCTCTTCGTACTTTTTTACTGTAGATGACGATGCCATCTAGATAAACGAAACATTCGGAGAGTAGCAGGCCTGTGAGGATATAATTCTTAAGCCGTTTTTTCACACCATTGAGGCCCGGTTGTTTAGGGACCACTAGAAGGGGTAAGTTCCACTGACTTTTACTTGGTTGGGCAACGATGTTGTCCAACACTTCTTTAAATTGCTCATTTATGATCTGTCGTTGTGTTCCAGGTAGTCTGTACACTTTTTGACTAATGAATTGTTTCAAGTCTTCCGTGTAGGTAAACTTGTCCTCTTTTAAATAAGATATCTTGGCATATTCGCCGCAAAGTTCCTTTATGGGCCGCTCCTCATCGGCCGTAAGAGAGTGCTCGATGTTGAGTCCTTCTTCTAGTTGTTTGAGGCGGGTTTCGCGCTTATGATCTTCCAGATCGTGATAATTCGAGAATATGTACCGTAGATATTGGAGGGAATTGTTTTCTATTTCCTTTTTTCCTAACTTGAATTTTGCCCGTTTTTGTTTGGGTATACCATGCGGGATTGCACCATTTTTGGGTATACTTTCGCGCCTTACGTTAGAGGACAATGGGGTATGGGCGTTCCTGAGACCGACTGGTTCAGAGCCTGACAGATACCCGCATGCGTCGTTAGCGTTGATTAGAGGCTTAAGGTTGTTGTTGGGGGCTAGTTGATTGGTAGTGTTGTAGTCTGTTTTTGGGGCGAGCGTGGGAGTTAGGCTCGTCAGGAGTACTGGTTGGGTGTTAACATTAAGAAAACCAACAGACACTGTTCTTGTTCCAGAGGATAAGAGGGCATTGGCGAGGAATACGCCCTCGCTCGGCTCGTATGATTCACAGAGCATTTCCTCCTCTAACTTTAATGAAATCGGAACCACCATTTGAGACCGACTTAGTAGGCAAAGGGGTTTGTCCAATGCTACCTTTTGTTTTATGCGTGAAGTGGTCTCGAAGTCGTTGAGGTTGTTTTCCAACCTTGACCCATCTTGAGATAGGCAGCTGGTATTCCTCTCTGAGGATACCTGGGAGACACCACCGGGGTTTATCTCGGCTTCTACGAGCGGAGTTTCTCTGGTTTGGGTTTGCTCCTGCTGCTCTCTGGGTTTAGACTTGGTGGATTCGTTGTGTAGTGGAATGGCTACATCTACTGGATTGATTTCCGTGCGAGGAAATCGTAGTGTTTGGTTTGGGCCTTTCATGTTATAAGGTTTTGAGAGAAAATCTTTATCTAATAGGCCATAGTTGGGGAGCCCCGGTTTGTTTCGCACAATTTGGAAGGTGCATGGGAGTGGGGTTTTTAGGCTGAAATTCCTCTGACAGCTCCCGAGGGTCTTTCCTTGGTCATATGGCGTTTGCCACGTATATTGTTGAGTGGGATCTGGTAGATTGGGATCCTTAAGCTTATGTGTTTTTAGAATATTAACCTCAGCGTCTGTGTCCACTATTAGTTGGACATTGCCGTTTAGGATTATGTCAAGTGGAAGGTTGACTAGTGGGCCACTGTTAATGGACGTCTGAGGTCCGTCTTTTATTTTACTTTTATTAATTAGGGTCGAACTAGGGCGTCTTGGTTCAGATATTGAGGAGTCTCTCGTTTGTGCGGACTCCCAACTCTGACTTTTTCGACAGTCGCCCACTTTGTGGCCGCGTTTTCCGCAAAAGTCACACATGAAGCGGATATTAAATATCCTTCGGGTGTTACCGTTCGCCTGATTTGGGCTGTTTGACGGTTGTTGGCGGGGCTGCAGCTGTTGGAACCGGTTATTATTGTTCGTAGAGGGATCACTACTATTGTGATTAGTGCGCTGTACTTGAAAATAGCCACTGTTAGGGAAATTTGGTTGTGTACGTTCTTGAAGGCGTCGACAATCTCGCGCATCATGATTAGTGGCCCTACAAATGATACAGAAAGGGGTGTTTTTCCTTTTGAAGCAGTCTATATATGTATGTCCCTTGTTCCGGCAGTAACTGCATGAGACTTTCGCTTCTGGGTTCCCTTGTGATATTTGAGGCGCTGACGATACGAGTGGCGCTTGTAATATTGGAGTATTTTCTGAGGGACCCTCAGGAAAACAAAATAATTGGCTACTAAGAGCAATGTGATGTGGAATGTTGTAACCGCTAGGGGTGGTGTTAAGTGGAGTGATGGCGGTGATTGGTATTGTCTGTGGCGGTACATTATTCTCTGTGGGTGTGGAATGGAGACCGTTCAGGCCTAATTGCGAGGCGAGGATGCTTTCATATGGGAGGAGATGACTCGGTTTAGGCACAACATAGGTTTGGGTACCTTGGGGCATTTGAGCCATGTGATGTTGTGCATGCACGTTTAGTGTCATTTGCTGGAGTCTCTCCATGTCAAGGGCCTTTTGTATTAAATTATCTAGGCCATCTTCGCCCGCTGCCAGCAAATACTGGCATAAATGAGGGTTTGTTACTCCTCTGCTTAGGGCATTTTTGGCGAAATCTTCCAATTGCGCTGTAACTGGGGTCGCTGTTGCACCATATTTGAGAGTAGCTGAGTCCACGCATAAAGTGAGTTGTTGTTTTATCCTATTTATGTAGGTAGTAAGAGGTTCTAAAGGAAACTGGTGAAGTTTGATTAGTTTGCCTACCAGTTCTTGGTACGTTTCCCTTGGAAGGTAAGTCCTATTGAGGAGCCTTTCAGCTTCTTCGAAGGAAGCTGGTTGATTTGAGGCTATTAGTTGATAGGCTTCACCTCGAAGTCTTGTAGGGAAAATTTGTACGAAAATCGCCTTTTCCTCTTCTGTGAGGCATTGTAATACACAACGGCAACAGTCTATAAATATTTTTAGCTCGGTCGCTAGGGTCGGGCTTTGCCCGCCAGAAAACAGGGGGACCATTTGGACTGTTAATTTGGAAACTTTCAGGAGCTTGTCGGCCATGGCTGTTGCTTGTATTCTATTTGGTATTTAGGGATTGGAATTCGACTCTTGTTTTGAGTCTAGAATAATTCTGCCAAGACATATATGTAGAAAGTGGACGGGTTCGTCGGCGTGAGTGGTGTCGGCGAGTGTGTTTTTATATTAGCACTACTTTTTTTATTCTTGTGTGTAATATATGTATTATTGTATTTATATATAGATATTATACCTAAGTTCAAACGTTCAATATTAATTTCAAAAAAAATTTTTTTTTTCATATAAGAAAAAACAAGAGTAAATGTTTTTTTTTTGTTTTATCAAATTTTCGTTTTTGCTATTTTTTCCGTTTTTTTTTTAATATTTTTTTCCAATCCAAAAGTTACGTTTAAACTAATGCTTTTGTCAAAAACTATAATAATTGAATGGGATAACAATTCGAAGATTTCTGAATAGAATTAAATCATAATAGAGAAAAGATTGATTGTTTAAAAGAAAATATGAAAATATTGGTCTTTTATATCGTTATGTACTTGAATTTAAATATGTACGTCTAAATACTCATTTACTTTACTTTGTTTGTTAAATTCTCTCGTATTCTATTTTAAAACATAATATTTTTTTTTTAATTTATCTAAAATAAAAAGTTGTACTACTTGTTTAAGCTATTCATACCTATGTAAGTGACCAATTTATTTTGTAAGCTAATTTTGGTTTTTTTTTTCTATTCTTTAATAAAATTTCGAATGATGTTGGCACTCGTTTTTTTTAAATAAAAGAAACACGAACTAAGAGCTTATCTAAGACTACTTTTCTAACTATAACTAATATGTATATCTGTTTTTAAAGTATTAAGTTATTACATACAGTAAACTAGCGTTCGTAACTAGGGTAGCCGATAGTGTTGTGGTGTGGACAAATCCTTCTAGTCTGGAGGAACTGGAGTAGACGCTGATGTTGTTGGGTGCATCCCTTGTTGAATATTCTGGTCTACCGAGGTGTCGGTGGGTCCTGGTAGGGCTGAAGGACCTGTGATGTATTTGTCCCTCGGTGGGGGATTTTTTGATGATGTTGTCCCCTTGTTGGCCCTCGGACATAAGGCGTCTCCTGGGCAGGGATGAAGCCCACTAAAAGTATTTGGGGGTGAATGCTTGCTCACCTGGAGCAGAGGCACTTGTTTATCACCCCGAGCGTTGATTCTTTGGAGGATCTGGGATATTTTACGCACTGTAGCTGTAGACGCTAACACTGCCCCCAAGTCAGGCTCAGCCTTGGGTTGGAGGTCAAAGGAGCCTTGACCAGCAGTATTAACGTCTTTTTAGTTAGCGCACCCAGATCCTACCGGCTGCGCCAATTGTTATATTATTATATATAAGTTGTATAATAATAACTCACACAACCCTCCAACCAGGGTGTTAACCGTTAACCAATTGTTATATAAAAATATAAACTCACCACACTTGTTATATAATGAAAGCAACACACTTTATTTGTTTTTTTTTTGTTTAAATTCTTATATTTCACTGGTTTCCTTTTCATTTATTTTACGAATGATTTCACAATAACTAATACAATTTTTTTTTTTATTTTTTCTTAGCGGTTACATACAACAAAAAAAAGATATTTCACCTTATCATTATTTAATTTATGTTCACCCTGTTCTCCATATTTACAAGTCACAGCAAAAAAAATTTGTTTTTTACTTTCATTTATTAATTTCAAATTTCCATCATCCGCTTTTTAAATTATTCGAAAAATGCATTTAAAAAATCATCAATTTATTAAATATTGCAACTGGAAGATCAGAGGTGGTTCGTATTATTTTTCTTTATATATTTTTTTTTTTTTTAATTATTGGTTTATTTTAATTTTTTATTACCTTAAAACTATTCAATTTAATTTTAAGTGTGGCCTTTTTAAGTGGTTTACTTAATTTATTCAGTTTTAACTACCACAAAAAAAACAATTTTCTCAAATAAAAATTTTTATACTTATTATTTTTTTTAGTAAATTTGTTTCTTGTTAAGTTAAAGCACAGTTGATGTTTTTCTAAATTTTTATAACTCACACTTAACTTTTCAAAAATCAATTTTTAATACTTAAGTAAATATGTTTGTTTTTTTTTCTTTATAATTATAATAAGTCACGCGAAGCCGCGCCCGCCGGCGATCGTGGATTTTTACAACACTTCCTTATTAAAAAATCACCGCCATATTTTTTTATTCTTACGCGCCCGCTGGCGTCAATGGTTAAAACAACACTTTTTTGAAAATTGTAGACGCGCCCGTCGCGGATCGTAGTTTAGACAAGACTCTCTTAATAATATTATCGACGCGCCCACCGCCGCTTGTGGATAGAACAACACTCAATTACTTTAAAGTTTCACCCGCCGGTGGTGGCATGGAAAATTGTCCACCGGCTGGGAAAAACTCGCCCTTGGATTCGTTCCCACCTGCGCAACTTGCTTACCGCGCGTTTCCCACGCGGCGCATTGCAAGTTGCGCTTAATTATTGTTGGGTGGGTCAAATTACTTTCAAGAAAGTCCAAGTCAAGATCACTGTTTGCCAGAAAAGCTTGGGAAGGGTGCAAAGGTAATTGCGCACCTTGCAAATCTCACAAAATGTGCGCGGATCAGGTTACGTCTGGAAATGTTACATTTTCCGTTGGAGTGGATTTTTGTACGTTGAAGATTTGTCCGTTAAGGAATTTTGTACATTTGAAAATGGAAACAAGATCATAATTTTCCGTTTAGGATTTGTTGTTCGCAGGGAGCTCATATTGCATCAAACTCATTAACTGCGAATTTGATGTAAAAGGCTCCTTGTATGAAAGTATATGGGAATTTGTCTAAGGGCTCCGTTTTTCACCGAGAGAGACCCTTACAAATTCTGTATGTAACAAAGCGCATTTTTTGGTTAAAAAATTTGAGGGCGCGAAGTCTGGACAGGGCGAGATATCCCCCGGCACGGCACAAATCCCCCGGCCAGACGCTGTCTGTTACACATTTTTGTATTGTAAATACATACAAAAAAATTGTTTTATGGCTTTTTTTCCCCCGTGAAAACTTGCAAGTTGAAAGTGAAAATGATATTAGAGGAATTATGACCAAAAAATTTATTTTTTAGGGTTTTTGAAATTCAGCCCCAATTGGTAAAATGTAACCCACTTGATATCTCTTATGGACGGTTCTCCAGAAAAGAACTTTTGGCCACATGGCATTAGCGATTCATAAAATATTTAGTTCAATCTAAACTAGAGATACCGAATATTCGGCCACGCTCTAAGCCTCGAATTCGCAAACATTTCGAGGATAGAAAAATTATCACTGTAGATGCGATCTTAATACTACAATAATATTTCCGCTGTTAACACAATTGCGCGCAATTCCGTAGACGATTTGAAGCCACTCGATTTCGATTGTTTTTTATTGCTTTTCTCAAGAAATTTATTCCCCGGTCTGGAGTCCCCTTTCATAATATGTATTGTGGTTTTTTTATGTTGCTTTCCGAAGAAATTTGGATTCCTTTCATATAGTGATATGTGTGTTTTTTATGATTTGGTATTCGGCCGCATAACGTGGATTAACCCACCCACAAAGAATTTTAGGGGTGGCGGTGACATTTAAAATACATGGGACAACATTTGCGCTGGCATAAACATCAGGCGGCGCGGAGAAATTAAATCTATGTATGGGGACTTCTCCGCAGGCCGCCGCCGTCGCCGTCGCCTGGCAAGTCGTTTGTTCATTTTTATTCTGCCGAATACCGAACCTTAAAAAAGTGGCCGAAAAGCAGTCAAATATTTGTAGCATTTTATAAACCATACCAAATTGATAATAATTTGTCTTAGAAAAATGATTTATCATCTATTAAGTAATTAGTTCAAAAATTATCTCATTACTAACAAAACAAAATTAATTAAACAATATTCTTCAAGACATAATGCTCAAAAGAGTGGCTTTCGTGGATACTAGGATGCTAGGGTGTTTATTATTTTTAAATACATACAGTGACTCCCAAAAGTAACCGAACAGAGACTTACGAGTTGTTTTTAAACAATCCTATCAGAGAAAATCGAAAATTCTTTACTGACAGCAGGGATAAAAAAATTATTCCTGTTGCCACATGTTTAAAATAAGTCTATTGTATATTTTGTGATGACATAAACTCTTGTCTGATTGAAAGTAAAATTAAAGTGACCGACTTAAAAAAAAAACAATCTCGTAATCCACCAGAAAAGATTAAATAATTGTTTGTAATTCTTTACAGCATTAACCCTGCGTGTGTACACTATATTTTCCGAGACATGGTGTGTACACTAGGTCTTTGAGGGAACGGCCGGGTTTTCAAAGTTTTCTCGGCTATCAAACAAAATATCTGAAAAAAATTTTGGGGTACTTACTTGGGGTCTACTATATAGCCAACAAGTTGCCAAAGTCATATGTTTAAAAGCATTGGGGAGGTAATTGAAGTTCGCTTTCTATTCATGAGAGGAAAATGTGAGTTTCAAATTTTAACTGTTCCTTCCAAGACCCAGTGTACACACGCAGGGTTAATCCAATCAGAATGGATATAGAAAGAAGAATCATTTTTGAAGACGGTGCCAGGTGGTAGTTGACTTTCATTGCATTAACTGTTTTCTAAATTTGTTTTCATTTCTTTGTTAGCCTTATGTACTTAATACACCGCCCCAAATAAAGGTGTTAGGAAGGTGTTAGGACTAGCACCACCCTTAACAAGTCCACAAAAATCCAGCGAGGCACTAGGCCTCTAACTATTGTGTTTAAAATAATCATTTCTAGGGGGTGTTTTAAAAGTGTCGCCCGTGCACGATATGGGCTTGAGATTTTTTGTGGTGGTTACTAGCACCACCCTTAACAAGTCCACAAAAATCCAGCGGGGCACTAGGCCTCCAACTATTTGTTTAAAAATAATCATATCTAGGGGGTGAGTTAGGGGTATCGCCCGTGCACGATATGGACTTGAGATTTTTTGTGGTGGTTAGTAGCACCACCCTTAACAAGTCCACAAAAATCCAGCGGGGCACTAGGCCTCTAACTATTGTGTTTAAAATAATCATTTCTAGGGGGTGTTTTAAAAGTGTCCCTCGTGCACGATATGGACTTGAGATTTTTTGTGGTGGCTACTAGCACCACCCTTAACAAGTCCACAAAAATCCAGCGGGGCACTCGGCCTCTAACTATTGTGTTTAAAATAATCATTTCTAGGGGGTGTTTTAAAAGTGTCGCCCGTGCACGATATGGACTTGAGATTTTTTGTGGTGGCTACTAGCACCACCCTTAACAAGTCCACAAAAATCCAGCGGGGCAGTCGGCCTCTAACTATTGTGTTTAAAATAATCATTTCTAGGGGGTGGGTTAAAAGTGTCGCCCGTGCACGATATGGGCTTGAGATTTTTTGTGGTGGTTACTAGCACCACCCTTAACAAGTCCACAAAAATCCAGCGGGGCACTAGGCCTCTAACTATTTATTTAAAAATAATCATATCTAGGGGGTGAGTTAGGGGTATCGCCCGTGCACGATATGGACTTCAGATTTTTGGTGGTGGTTACTAGCACCACCCTTAACAAGTCCACAAAAATCCAGCGGGGCACTAGGCCTCTAACTATTTGTTTAAAAATAATCATTTCTAGGGGGTGAGTTAGGGGTATCGCCCGTGCACGATATGGACTTGAGATTTTTTGTGGTGGTTACTAGCACCACCCTTAACAAGTCCACAAAAATCCAGCGGGGCACTCGGCCTCTAACTATTGTGTTTAAAATAATCATTTCTAGGGGGTGTTTTAAAAGTGTCCCTCGTGCACGATATGGACTTGAGATTTTTTGTGGTGGTTACTAGCACCACCCTTAACAAGTCCACAAAAATCCAGCGGGGCACTCGGCCTCTAACTATTGTGTTTAAAATAATCATTTCTAGGGGGTGTTTTAAAAGAGTCCCTCGTGCACGATATGGACTTGAGATTTTTTGTGGTGGTTACTAGCACCACCCTTAACAAGTCCACAAAAATCCAGCGGGGCACTCGGCCTCTAACTGTTGTGTTTAAAATAATCATTTCTAGGGGGTGGGTTAAAAGTGTCGCCCGTGCACGATATGGGCTTGAGATTTTTTGTGGTGGCTACTAGCACCACCCTTAACAAGTCCACAAAAATCCAGCGGGGCACTCGGCCTCTAACTATTGTGTTTAAAATAATCATTTCTAGGGGGTGTTTTAAAGTGTCCCCGTGCGCGATATGAACTTGAGATTTTTTGTGGTGGCTACTAGCACCACCCTTAACAAGTCCACAAAAATCTAGCGGGGCACTCGTCCTCTAACTATTGTGTTTAAAATAATCATTTCTAGGGGGTGTTTTAAAAGTGTCGCCCGTGCGCGATATGAACTTGAGATTTTTTGTGGTGGCTACTAGCACCACCCTTAACAAGTCCACAAAAATCTAGCGGGCCACTCGGCCTCTAACTATTGTGTTTAAAATAATCATTTCTAGGGGGTGTTTTAAAAGTGTCGCCCGTGCACGATATGGACTTGAGATTTTTTGTGGTGGCTACTAGCACCACCCTTAACAAGTCCACAAAAATCCAGCGGGGCACTAGGCCTCTAACTATTTGTTTAAAAATAATCATATCTAGGGGGTGAGTTAGGGGTATCGCCCGTGCACGATATGGACTTGAGATTTTTGGTGGTGGTTACTAGCACCACCCTTAACAAGCCCACAAAAATCCAGCGAGGCACTAGGCCTCTAAATATTTGTTTAAAAATAATCATATCTAGGGGGTGAGTTAGGGGTATCGCCCGTGCACGATATGGACTTGAGATTTTTGGTGGTGGTTACTAGCACCACCCTTAACAAGTCCACAAAAATCCAGCGGGGCACTAGGCCTCTAACTATTTGTTTAAAAGTAATCATTTCTAGGGGGTGAGTTAGGGGTATCGCCCGTGCACGATATGGACTTCAGATTTTTGGTGGTGGTTACTAGCACCACCCTTAACAAGTCCACAAAAATCCAGCGGGGCACTAGGCCTCTAACTATTTGTTTAAAAATAATCATATCTAGGGGGTGAGTTAGGGGTATCGCCCGTGCACGATATGGACTTGAAATTTTTTGTGGTGGCTACTAGCACCACCCTTAACAAGTCCACAAAAATCCAGCGGGGCACTAGGCCTCTAACTATTTGTTTAAAAATAATCATATCTAGGGGGGAGTTAGGGGTATTGCCCGTGCACGATATGGACTTGAGATTTTTGGTGGTGGTTACTAGCACCACCCTTAACAAGTCCACAAAAATCCAGCGGGGCACTAGGCCTCTAACTATTTGTTTAAAAATAATCATTTCTAGGGGGTGAGTTAAGGGTATCGCCCGTGCACGCTATGGACTTCAGATTTTTTGTGGTGGTTACTAGCACCACCCTTAACATGACCACAAAAATCCAGCGAGGCACTAGGCCTCTAAATATTTGTTTAAAAATAATCATATCTAGGGGGGAGTTAGGGGTATTGCCCGTGCACGATATGGACTTGAGATTTTTGGTGGTGGTTACTAGCACCACCCTTAACAAGTCCACAAAAATCCAGCGGGGCACTAGGCCTCTAACTATTTGTTTAAAAATAATCATATCTAGAGGGGAGTTAGGGGTATTGCCCGTGCACGATATGGACTTGAGATTTTTGGTGGTGGTTACTAGCACCACCCTTAACAAGTCCACAAAAATCCAGCGGGGCACTAGGCCTCTAACTATTTGTTTAAAAATAATCATTTCTAGGGGGTGAGTTAGGGGTATCGCCCGTGCACGCTATGGACTTCAGATTTTTTGTGGTGGTTACTAGCACCACCCTTAACAAGCCCACAAAAATCCAGCGAGGCACTAGGCCTCTAAATATTTGTTTAAAAATAATCATATCTAGGGGGGAGTTAGGGGTATTGCCCGTGCACGATATGGACTTCAGATTTTTGGTGGTGGTTACTAGCACCACCCTTAACAAGTCCACAAAAATCCAGCGGGGCACTAGGCCTCTAACTATTTGCTTAAAAATAATCATATCTAGGGGGTGAGTTAGGGGTATCGCCCGTGCACGATATGGACTTGAGATTTTCTGTGGTGGCTACTAGCACCACCCTTAACAAGTCCACAAAAATCCAGCGGGGCACTAGGCCTCTAACTATTGTGTTTAAAATAATCATTTCTAGGGGGTGTTTTAAAAGTGTCGCCCGTGCACGATATGGGCTTGAGATTTTTTGTGGTGGCTACTAGCACCACCCTTAACAAGTCCACAAAAATCCAGCGGGGCACTAGGCCTCTAACTATTGTGTTTAAAATAATCATTTCTAGGGGGTGTTTTAAAAGTGTCGCCCGTGCACGATATGGGCTTGAGATTTTTTGTGGTGGTTACTAGCACCACCCTTAACAAGTCCACAAAAATCCAGCGGGGCACTAGGCCTCTAACTATTTGTTTAAAAATAATCATTTCTAGGGGGTGAGTTAGGGGTATCGCCCGTGCACGATATGGACTTGAGATTTTTTGTGGTGGCTACTAGCACCACCCTTAACAAGTCCACAAAAATCCAGCGGGGCACTAGGCCTCTAACTATTGTGTTTAAAATAATCATTTCTAGGGGGTGTTTTAAAAGTGTCGCCCGTGCACGATATGGACTTGAGATTTTTTGTGGTGGTTACTAGCACCACCCTTAACAAGTCCACAAAAATCCAGCGGGGCACTAGGCCTCTAACTATTTGTTTAAAAATAATCATATCTAGGGGGTGAGTTAGGGGGATCGCCCGTGCACGATATGGACTTGAGATTTTTTGTGGTGGCTACTAGCACCACCCTTAACAAGTCCACAAAAATCCAGCGGGGCACTAGGCCTCTAACTATTGTGTTTAAAATAATCATTTCTAGGGGGTGTTTTAAAAGTGTCGCCCGTGCACGATATGGGCTTGAGATTTTTTGTGGTGGTTACTAGCACCACCCTTAACAAGTCCACAAAAATCCAGCGGGGCACTAGGCCTCTAACTATTTGTTTAAAAATAATCATGTCTAGGGGGTGAGTTAGGGGTATCGCCCGTGCACGATATGGACTTGAGATTTTTTGTGGTGGTTACTAGCACCACCCTTAACAAGTCCACAAAAATCCAGCGGGGCACTAGGCCTCTAACTATTTGTTTAAAAATAATCATTTCTAGGGGGTGAGTTAGGGGTATCGCCCGTGCACGATATGGGCTTGAGATTTTTGGTGGTGGTTACTAGCACCACCCTTAACAAGTCCACAAAAATCCAGCGGGGCACTAGGCCTCTAACTATTTGTTTAAAAATAATCATATCTAGGGCGTGAGTTAGGGGTATCGCCCGTGCGCGATATGGACTTGAGATTTTTTGTGGTGGTTACTAGCACCACCCTTAACAAGTCCACAAAAATCCAGCGGGGCACTAGGCCTCTAACTATTTGTTTAAAAATAATCATTTCTAGGGGGTGAGTTAGGGGTATCGCCCGTGCACGATATGGACTTGAGATTTTTTGTGGTGGTTACTAGCACCACCCTTAACAAGTCCACAAAAATCCAGCGGGGCACTAGGCCTCTAACTATTTGTTTAAAAATAATCATATCTAGGGGGTGAGTTAGGGGGATCGCCCGTGCACGATATGGACTTGAGATTTTTTGTGGTGGTTACTAGCACCACCCTTAACAAGTCCACAAAAATCCAGCGGGGCACTAGGCCTCTAACTATTTGTTTAAAAATAATCATTTCTAGGGGGTGAGTTAGGGGTATCGCCCGTGCACGATATGGACTTGAGATTTTTTGTGGTGGTTACTAGCACCACCCTTAACAAGTCCACAAAAATCCAGCGGGGCACTAGGCCTCTAACTATTTGTTTAAAAATAACCATATCTAGGGGGTGAGTTAGGGGTATCGCCCGTGCACGATATGGACTTGAGATTTTTTGTGGTGGTTACTAGCACCACCTTAACAAGTCCACAAAAATCCAGCGGGGCACTAGGCCTCTAACTATTTGTTTAAAAATAATCATTTCTAGGGGGTGAGTTAGGGGTATCGCCCGTGCACGATATGGGCTTGAGATTTTTGGTGGTGGTTACTAGCACCACCCTTAATAAGTCCACAAAAATCCAGCGGGGCACTAGGCCTCTAACTATTTGTTTAAAAATAATCATATCTAGGGGGTGAGTTAGGGGTATCGTCCGTGCACGATATGGACTTGAGATTTTTTGTGGTGGTTACTAGCACCACCCTTAACAAGTCCACAAAAATCCAGCGGGGCACTAGGCCTCTAACTATTTGTTTAAAAATAATCATTTCTAGGGGGTGAGTTAGGGGTATCGCCCGTGCACGATATGGACTTGAGATTTTTTGTGGTGGTTACTAGCACCACCCTTAACAAGTCCACAAAAATCCAGCGGGGCACTAGGCCTCTAACTATTTGTTTAAAAATAATCATATCTAGGGGGTGAGTTAGGGGTATCGCCCGTGCACGATATGGACTTGAGATTTTTTGTGGTGGTTACTAGCACCACCCTTAACAAGTCCACAAAAATCCAGCGGGGCACTAGGCCTCTAACTATTTGTTTAAAAATAATCATTTCTAGGGGGTGAGTTAGGGGTATCGCCCGTGCACAATATGGACTTGAGATTTTTTGTGGTGGTTACTAGCACCACCCTTAACAAGTCCACAAAAATCCAGCGGGGCACTAGGCCTCTAACTATTTGTTTAAAAATAATCATATCTAGGGGGTGAGTTAGGGGTATCGCCCGTGCACGATATGGACTTGAGATTTTTTGTGGTGGTTACTAGCACCACCCTTAACAAGTCCACAAAAATCCAGCGGGGCACTAGGCCTCTAACTATTTGTTTAAAAATAATCATTTCTAGGGGGTGAGTTAGGGGTATCGCCCGTGCACGATATGGACTTGAGATTTTTTGTGGTGGTTACTAGCACCACCCTTAACAAGTCCACAAAAATCCAGCGGGGCACTAGGCCTCTAACTATTTGTTTAAAAATAATCATTTCTAGGGGGTGAGTTAGGGGTAGGTTTATAATTCGGGGTTAATAGTTTAGGTATAATATTTTTCGAGACCCCCACTGTCTGTCTGGAATCAAAAAACAATTATTTACTTGTTTTTTAAGGTCCGATAGTCAAATTCAAAATTTAATTTTTTTTTCTAAAATCGTTCGATCGAACGTTCGGAACTTCAGGCTCATGAGAATATTTGGTTTTTTTGCCTCAGACGACTGGTTTTCGCATAATCATGTAAACCATCCAACAATGCGTGAAAATCATAGGGATGTGCGAAGCAACATATATCGAAATATAGCAACATATATCATAACAAAAAAATTTTTAAACGTTTTTTAATATGTACGGAAGATAATAAAAAAAAATTATTAGTGTAACATTATTAGTTAGTTAGCAATAAATTAATGAAAATAACCCACAAACAATGCCCGTTACTGTGCTCTACCCCCTTAATCCCTCATGGGACATAGGGCGGAAACAGTTGCCCTCCAGCGGACTCTGTTTTGCGCGACAGCTCTCAGCTCCGACCAGGATCTCCCAGTTGTTGCAGCTTCTGCTAGTAGGGTTCTCCTCCACGTTGTTCTAGGTCTTCCTATTCGACCGGATCCTTGCGGATTCCAGTCGAGGGCCTGTTTGGCTAGATTTTCGTTTTCGCGTCGCAAGGTGTGGCCAACCCAATTCCATTTCCTTCGTCTGATTTAGTCGTCTATCCTTTCTTGGCCGGCACGGCGCCATAGTTCTTCGTTTGAAATTCTATCCTACCAGCGGATTTTTAGGATACGACGCAGGCGTCTGTTGATGAATTGGATTTAGCCTTAAGCCTGCTGGACTAGTTTCTGTTGCCAAATTGTTAATCATGTTTTTGAGGTTCTGGTGTCTGTGGGCCATACATACACACATATCATCTGCGTACTCGAGATCCTTAAGGCTACCAAAAACCAAAACCCAATGTATGCCGCCTGTTCTACTATCTAGAGCGCCGACAAGGATGTCATTTATTACTATAAGAAATAGTAGAGGCGAGAGTAGGCATCCTTGCGTACTCCTGAGCTCACCTCGAAGCTGTCGGAGAATTTTCCGTTATGGAGAACTCTGCACTTGGAATTGTTATATAGGGCTTTTATCAATTCTATTATTTTATCAGGCAGTCCACGTCGCCGTAGTGCCTGCCATATAAAGCTCCTATTGACCGATTCGAACGCTTTCTCATTATCTACGAAAGCAAGGTAAAGGGAGGATCGGAATTCAGTAGACTGCTCCACTATTATTCGTAATGTGTTGATATGATCAATACATGAGCGGCCCTTCCTGAATCCGGCCTGCTGCCTCCTAAGCGCTGGGTCTATTGCCTCACTTATCCTAGATAGTAATATGTGGGACAAAATTTTGCCCACTGTAGATAGTAAGCAGATGCCTCTCCAGTTGTCGCATATTGTTAGGTCCCCCTTTTTTGGAATTTTGACTATGATACCTTCCGTCCAATCCTCCGGAAAGGTACAGGTGTTCCATGCTATTTCCAGGATTGGCTGAACGGTATCTGCTATGAGGCTTGAATCGGCTTTCAACAATTCTGGGATGCCATCTTTTCCAGCTGCTTTACCATTGGCCATCGCATGAATTGCGGTTACTATTTCCGTCTTGGATGGGGCCCGGGTGGTGATTCTTATCGGCTGTGCATTGTTTTTTTTTTTTTATGTGGCAGTGCTAAGCTCAGGCGTCACCCTTTGTACTACTAGTCCGTCATGTCATTTGTCACGTCATGGTGCAATGTCTAGCAGTAAGCTTAGTACGGGGGGATGGGGAGGGGTATAGGTTAAGGGTTAAAAGGTACGGGGGGGTATTGAAGAAGGTGGTGATGAGCCCTGCGTTTGAACTCTTGGATGTTGTAGTAGCTCGGAAATACTGACTGAGAGAGATTATTCCACAGTCGAGTTGTTCTATTAACAAACGAATTCATATCTTGTTGAGTGCGTGAAAGGGGTAGTTGCAGGTGAAGAGAATGAGACGAGTGGGCTAATCTGGTGTTGCGGGTATAAGATTGCCGTGGAGGCAGGAGAGCGTTTAACTCGGAGGAACAGTCGCTATGATAGTAGCGATAAAATTTTGTCAGTGCTGCTACATTCCTACGGTGGCTCAAGGGGTCGATGGTGGAGCAGGCGGTGTCGTCATCAATTAACTTGAGTGCCCTTTTTGCACCTTATCTAACCATGCTAAGGTGGTTATTGGGGCGCCGCCCCAAACGAGGGAGTTATATTCAAGAAGAGGCCGAATGTAGGATTTATAAATAACAGCACGGGCCGATGGCTGGAGGAGGAACTTGCACCTCTTAAAAAATCCCAGGCACTGGGATGCTTGGTTGGCAATTTGGAATATGTGGTCATTCCATCGCAAGTCTTTGGCTAATGTCACGCCTAAGATGTGTAAGGATGGCTCGGCCATTAGTTGGACTTCTTCCACTTTCAAGGGTGAAGAGGTGTTGAACTTCTTTTTGGAGATAAGACAGTACTTGGTTTTGTCGGGGTTGAATTCAACACGATTCTTCTTTCCCCACTCTAGAATGAGTTTAATGTCTTTATTAATCGACTTGGCTATTAGTTCGCGATCATCAAGACAGGATCTGGCATGAGTCTGTCTTGTATCGAAGCTGTACGAGTACCGTAGAGTACCGTCGTCAGCGAAGCTGAGAAGTGGGTTGGAGGGGATTGAAAGAAGGTCATTTATAAAGATAAGAAATAGGGCCGGTGATAAGATTGACCCCTGGGGGACCCCCGCAGAGATCGGGTGGGATGCGGATTTGACGCCATCCAATACTACTTTGATTGAACGGTCGGCAACTCTTAACGGCATGCTTTTTAGTAGAGTGCTTTCCCGAGAGCTGTTTAGTGATGTGGTACAGCACCTTACTGTTGCCTGTATTTGCCGCGCTTTCCGCTTTTTCTGCGAGCTCATTTATCTGCTGCCTTTTATCACGCCGGACACTTCTCTTTACCTCCCGGTGTAATTGGGAGTATTCCCGTTCCAGTTGGTAACGTCTTTCGGGGTCGCTTGTAGAGTTTACGTTATTTTTTAGGGTTCTCCTGCGTTCTATTTTTTGCCAGGTTGTGTCCGAGATACAGTGTTGCTGGTTTCTTTGGACATAACCGATGCTCGTTTCCGCAACCGTCAATATTGCGCCCTTTGTCCTACTCCACAGCTCTTCAATATTTGTGTCGTCAGAAACGCTGTGGTGGTTTAATATTTGTTGTAGGTTTCCAGGTTTTTGAAAATTTGCAAAATAATAAACAGTTTTTGCGAAATACCGTTTTTTCGAGAGAGAGAGAGAGAGAGAGAGAGAGAGAGAGAGGGGGGGGGGGAGATAGAGAGATAGAGAGAGAGAGCGAGAGAGAGAGCGAGAGAGAGAGATAGAGAGATAGAGATAGAGAGAGAGAGAGAGATCCTTGGCGAATTCGATTAGCTCATAGCCATTAGCTGGGTTTGGGCTTAAAATGTTGTGGAAGAGTTATACTATCTATTATTTTTGCGCGCACACTGTTACTTCATTGGAAACAATTACATTAATTGCCTATCATCATCATTGCGCTCCTTTAATCCCTCATGGGACATAGGGCGGAAACAGTTGCCCTCCAGCGGACTCTGTTTTGCGCGGCAGCTCGCAGCTCCGACCAGGATCTCCCAGTTGTTGTGGCTTCTGCTAGTAGGGTTCTCCTCCACGTTGTTCTAGGTCGTCCTACTCGACGGCATCCTTGCGGATTCCAGTCAAGGGCCTGCTTGGCTAGATTTTCGTTTTCGCGTCGCAAGGTGTCGCCAACCCAATTCCATTTCCTTCGCCTGATTTGGTCGTCTATCCTTTCTTGGCCGGCACGGCGCCATAGTTCTTCGTATGAAATTCTATCTTGCCAGCGGATATTTAGGATACGACGAAGGCATCTGTTGATGAAGACTTGTAGGCGTCCTGTGATGAATTGGGTGACTTTCCATGTTTCGCAACCGTACAAAAGTACTGCCTTCACGTTGGAGTTGAACAGCCGCAATTTGGTGTTAGTTGAGATCTCCGTTGATCTCCATATGCGGAACAGGCATGCATGTGCGCCTCGTGCTTTATTTATTCTGGAACTGACATCTTCTTCTGCACCGCCATTTTCGGTAATAAAACTACCGAGGTAGCAGAATTTATCGACCAGTTCCACGTCACGGTTATTCAGCGCAGTCCGTAATTGTCTATCAAAAGGTGTACATTATTTTCCTGACTATAGGCAAATAATGAAAACTCTATTTTCTCTGTTTCCAATGCGCTACAATAAATAATAAAAAGTCAGGGCTCATTACTCTGGAAGTTGATAAGCTACAGCCCTGATGTTTTAAGTTTTAGATAGGTGGGAGTATTCTGCGTGCACTGATGTCTTACTCATGAAAATATCTTATAGGGCTACCAAAATACAAGCTGAAAGCTAAAACTCCAAAAAAAATTAAAAACGCCCTAGCTGCTAAACCGTTACGATTCCCTCCTCCCTCCCATACAATTTTTTGTTCGTCTATCGAAAACCTATCCACAGCCGGCCGCTTGGTTTACTAACTAAATACACCCTGTATATTCAAAAATATGTATGTATATGTTGTATAATAATAATTATTATAATAATAATAATTATTTTTAATGTTTTAATTATTATTAATACTAGCATAAAACCCGCGTGCCTTGCAACGCCTTTACAAACTATTTATTATGTGCAATGTTTTCCTTAAAAAAACCAACCAAAAGGTCAGCTGTTATTATCCCTAAAAAGGGTTTATTATAGTGCATTTTTTTTAATAAATATGGTAAACAAATTGCTGCGAATATCACCTCTGCTCAACAAATCTGCAAGTTTTGAAGCAGAGATTGGCATGTATATGTCATCAAGAAAAGTGACATTTCAGGGTTTGACGAACGTTCGTTAAGTTTGTTCGCCTATTTACGTGGATGTAAGAAATTATGAAGCAATCACAAATGAATATTAAATAAAGTGAATTTCGAGTCATTCAATTCTACGTGGTTATAGGGATGCGCTGTCAAAATTTCAGCCCTTCAGCTTCAGAGGTTTGGGTTAACCCCATTTCATCCCCTTAAGGGATGCATTTCGAGTAATCGCCTCTTAGTGGATGTCTACGTCATTATAGGGATGCACTGTCCAAATTTCAACCCTGTAGCTCCAGTAGTTTGGTAACCCCATTTCACCCCTTTAGGGGATGAATTTCGAAAAATCGCTTCTTAGTATATGTCCACTTCATTATAGAGATGCACTGTCAAAATTTCAGCCGTTTAGCTCCAGCGGTTTAGGTTGTGCGTTGTCTGTCAGTCAGTTACTTTTTATACAATAGAAAAAAAGTAAAGATAAAAAATCCCCTTACAACTATTGAACCCATTTCACCCCCTTCAACCCTTTTTTTCTCCATAAAATGTAGCCTATGTCCGTCTCCAAGGTCTAAACTATGTCTGTAGCAAATTTCATCAAAATCGGTTTAGTGGTTTAGGCGTGAAAGCGTAACAGACAGACAGACAGACAGAGTTACTTTCGGATTTATAATATTAGTAAGGATTGTTATCGTTACTATTTAATGTGGCGCCCCAAAAAATTCTGCCATACCAAAGGGGAGCCCCTGTGCACGCCACTGGTCGTTGCGGGGGGTGTTCGGGTGGGAGGGAAATGCGTGTCGAGCCTTTCTGATCAGCTGTTTGTTCTAATTCCATTTTGTATCACTATCCCATTTTATTTTTGTTTCAGGCTCTGAACATTCTGGGATAGAAAAGTACATGTTTTGGCGTTCATTAGTTTTACAACTTGTTATTTTTTGTCCGAAATTGTTCTAGTTTGGTGTTCATTAAGTTGTTCTCAACAGTTCTAACCTTTACTTTTTTGTTCTCGATATTACCAGGGACCGTTTTGGACAATATTTTTTGTTGTTGTTTTTTTCTAGTTTTGACAGAACAAAAAAGTACAAAAAAGCGTTCATTAGATTTTCTATTCAAAGTTGTTCTAAAATGTTTGACGTTTAATTGCTTGCTGTTCAATTCTCTTCTATGTATTCTGTTCTGATCTGAAAGAGAAAGTTGTTGCAACTTTTTCAACAGAAATTGTTGGCGTGAAAACTAACACATGCATAAATGTTTCTTCTTATCTTCTTCTTCTTTGGGTCTGATATTGGGGTGGCATACACGGATCATAACGTCAAGACTAATAAACCGGTTTCATGGACAGAGGGGCAAAAGGAAGAGAGAAAGTTGTTGCAACTTTTTGAACAGAAATTTTTGGCGTGAAAACTAACACATTGTTTCTTTTTATCTTCTTCTTCTTTGGGTCTGGTATTGACATATCTCTTTGTTATTCGCGTTCGGTTGTGCACACATAAGGTGTGTTCGCGTACTCGCCTGCGGGTTCCATCGGGCGCCCTCTGGAACCCGCAGGCGAATACGCGAACACACCTATAGATATTCATGTTTTTTTTTTATGAAATAACCAAGCTTAGGTGTAACCCTTTGTACTACCAGTCCGTCATGTCGTTCAGTTCATGGTGCAATGTCTAGTAGTAAGCTTGATTTGAAGAATAGAGGAGAATAGGAAAGGTTAGAGGGGGTCTGGAGGGTGTAGAAGAAAATGACGATGAACCTCACGTTTGAACTCTAAGATGTTGTACGAGTTCGGAAATACTCACTGCGGGAGATTATTCCACAGTCGAGTTGTTCTATTCATAAACGAACTTCTAAACCGTATTGTGCGTGAACGAGGGGGCTGTAGGGTATGGGGGTGAGCCGAGCGAGCTAGTCTTGTGTTGCGGGAAAAGTATTGCCGTGCAGACAGGAGGTCCTGAATTTCGGAGGAACAGTCGCCATGGTAATAGCGATAAAGTATGGAGAGGCCTGCTACATGAAGTGGGAGGAGCGACTCCTGAATGCGCTAATAGAATATAACGAAATTCCTCTCAACTTCATAAAAAATTGCAGTTAGAATAAATAAACCATGATTTAATTTAATTTATTCTTTTATTAAGATTTTCCTGGATTCTCTTATTTTCTTAAAAGTTTATTTAAGTTTTAAATTCAACGACTTTATTTTTAAAAGACGGTTAAATTATATAACCGAAAGTTTTTTTATTTTATCAATGAAAACTTATACTACGACAAATTAATTCATTCCTGACAATGAATACAATAACATGACTATTAAGTTCGACTATTAACGTAAAACTAATACATTTCTATTTTTAATTTTTCGTGTCAATGAATCAGTGCATCTATGTTTGAATACATTTAATACTTGTACAGTGTAAGCGTACGTGAATGTGATTTCCCTAGAGTGTATTTCCAAAGTAGTAGTGAAAATGACGTAACGCACACTGTACTCCAAAATTGTAAGTACACGTATTTAAATTAGAAAATTAAACTCGAAATAAGAGAACAACAAAATTAATGCGTAGCGACCGCTACACTACATTCCTACGGTGGCTCAAGGTGTCTATGGAGAGTCGAGTCAGCCGTTAGATTCTCTCCATCCACCGAGACAGGAGGTAGGTCGGTACAATTTTTGTTGGAGATCAGACAGTGCTTCGTTTTTGTGGCATTGAATTCGACGCGGTTCATTTCGCCCCAATGAAGAATCGATTCGATATCCCTGTTGATCGAAGCCGACATCAGTTGACGGTGGTAAAGACAAGGTCTGGCACGTGCTTGTCTTACATATATTGTCGAAGGAGTAAGAGAAATTCAGAGTACCGTCATCAGCGAAGCAGTGAAGTGGGTTGGAGGGTATTGAGAGCAGATCATTAATGAAGATTAGAAAAAGTGCGGGTGAGAGAATTGACCCCTGGGGAACTCCGGCCGAAATGGTGTGGGGGTTGGATTCGACGCCATCCAATACTACCTTGATTGAACGGCCTGAAAGAAAACTCTTAATCCAGTTCCTTAGAACTAAGTGAATACCAATAGCTTGGAGTTTATTCAACAGAGCTGGGTGCCATACTCTGTCAAAAGCCTTTGATATATCTGTAACGGCGGGCGTATCACCTTAATCAAAATTCACCTTGTAGGAACCGCTTTGAAAAAATATATTTACAAAACCAAAAAAAATAGAAAATTTGGAAGGCTATGAAAAATTATGATTGAAAAAAAACAAGAAAAAAAAGGGGAATGTTTCTGGGCGGCCCGAGAGGTGGTCGATTTTGTGCGTAAAACATTTTTTTTTTGCAATAAAAGATTGTGTGGTATCTTTTAAATTTGTTTTGGCAAATCGTGGAATTAAGTTAGTATCAGTCAACATATAATTCAGTGCGTGTGGAATGCCTTTGGTCCCGGCGTGAATTAGTAGCAAATTTCAAGCTTTTAAGGAGGAGAATGAAATTTTATCCGAGATGTCTGCCATGAGTCCTGAGGAGGATTAATAATTCGTATTGCTGTGGACTGGTGGGGCCCTGAGAGGAAGGGTGACTGGTGAATCTACTACAACGAAGCATAAGTTGGCAAATATATAGCCGCACAAGAAGATTAAAGTATTGTGCATTTCTTTGTTATTTACGTGTGGAAGGAGAAGTGGCCGTCTCTGAAGCCAAGTTTTCTGCTGCACTGGTTGACGGACGTCATCTGGTGTGGAATTGCGTGCATTGCAATTTGGTGACAGGACCAATATGAGGCGTGCAGCTTAATTCACAAAGTATTGTCGAAATCATTGCTGGCTGACCATTTTTGTTGGAGACGCAACCAAAACGCAAAAGTTTCGGGAACATTATCTTGCCTTACGTGAATCAAACTTGTTTTTGAGGCTGGTTTTGATGGTGTGCAGCAGTGAGAAGCCCCTTGCAAACGTCATAAGTTAGTCGTCATGGAATCCTATAATATTTTCCAGTAACTAAAGATTAAAACAAGTTCTATTTCTTTTAATTTCTTTTACCACCTTAGACAATTATTTTATTATACGTACTATATTATTAATGACAGCTCAAATAATTTACATTTTTATTGTATATATTGAATATTGTTGACGAATTTTTTTTGTATTTACGATCATTACAGTTTTTTTTGTCTCAAAAATTTTAATTCACCAATTCACGGCACTACACTCATATATTAATTAATTTCAACACTTTTCATATATTAATATATTAATTAATTTCCATATATTAAGTAACTTCAACACCTTATACCCTCAATTACCAGAGGGTGATTAGTTTTGCGTTTGACAGTCTCGCTTGTGATTGAGAGACTTACCAACATAAGTCATATATCGTTGTAACAGGACAACGTACTCGGCCCAGGGCGTCGTTTTGGTTTTTTTTTTCATAGTTAATAATTACGAAATTTTGTTAAAGTTTGCTTCATGGTGGAGTTTTTAAGCTACCAGTGAAGTCAATTGATTCAGTTCTTTTCTTTTTTTTTCACACCTACTTATACAAACACACTTTTATACATTTTTTTTGTTGTTTATATATGTGAACCCATTTGTTTCTTGTGTAATAAATAAAATTGAATTACTTTCTCTCGTAACCGCACACGTCTACACGTCTTTCAAATAGGCATGAGGGCCTAAGAGGGCTAAATTTCTTTCAGGATGGCCGGCGGATTTCCCTCCAAGATTCTCTTTAGGTGTGTCCATTGAATAATGTCCTTTCCACAGGTAGATATCAATAGCGCTCGGTGCTGAGCGACGTGCCTCGTGAATGGACTGAGGAGGACCTCGACCTAACATTGAGGTAAGTGGTGAACCATATCTGTATCGTGCCGGCTACGCACCACACGACCCCCCGGCGAGCTAGCGAACTCCGTGTGGCCGGCAGCATATCCCCCTAACATTAGTATCGGCGGTTGGGGAGGATAGGAGTTCCGGAAATTTTTTTTCTTATGTATGGTATTGAATCCTTGGTCATGCTTTTCCGGGCTTCTGGCTAGGGGGACAATACCTCGCATAAGTGGCTCCTAATATATGGTCGCGCCATTATGCTGCTACATAAATGGCGCCCAACGAGGCTTTTAAAGCCCGTTAATAGTCCTACACGGACCTTGAAGTTTAAATTTTTTCTGGTGTTTATTACCACTTGTGCCTTCATTTATGTAGCAGCATAATGGCGCGACCATATATTGGGCGCCACAACCATCCAGAGATCCACGCATAAACCGGGTTTCCTTTCGTTTCCTTGGGGTCAGTCTGCCGCAAAACCACATTGCAGTCGACCTACCCCAGTGAAACAACAGGCAACAGTTCACCGAGACTAATTCTCCAGACTGACCGAAAGAATAAAATCCATTCTCGAGGAGACCATGCCTCAGTGTGGGTCTGGTCTAGCTGATCCTGATGAATAATTCATTAAAACTTGGCCCCCGACCGCCAAGAGAAACACGGAGGTGTACCATCCGCTAGGGAAGCTACCTAAGCGGACCACGACGGGTAGTTATTATTATTATTATTATTATTATTATTATTATTATTATTATTTATTGGATAGAGTACACAAGATTACAATCTTTTAGAGTACAAAGCAAAACGGTAAATAATCCATAAATTCTTACAACTAGTTTAATATAGAGAAGTGAAGAAAGAAAAGAAAGAAGTATGAGATTAAGAAAATACGATAGAGCTAGGTAAGCTAAGAACAGTAGAGTAGTAGTACTACTGCGAAGGTGGAAGAGAGCTTAGAAATAGAGAAGCCTGCTTTTTGAACATTGTGGCTGTGCTGATTTTTTGGATAGATATGGGAAGTCTATTCCAAAGTCTAATCGCATGCACAAAGAAAGAACGACTGCCAACCATGGAACGATGAAAAGGGATAAGCAACTTACATGATCTCAAGGACTGCATCGGGACAAGGAAATCAGAGAGGTAGCAAGGACGCTTAGAGTAAAATATTTTATATAGGAGAGTTAGTGCCATGACATTGAGAAAATGAAAGAGCCCACATCCGAGTAGTGAATTTTGCACGCCTGACACATGATCGGATCTACGAAGGTGAAAAACAAATCTCAAACAATCATTGAATGCGACCCTGAGTCGTTGATGACAAGACGAATCAAGAGATATAAAAACAAGGGCGCCATAGAGAAAATGCGGCAGAATTAGGGATTTCACAAGCTTGGCACGGATAGAGGGTGATAGCAGATCCGCGAACAGCCACAGTTTTCGCAAGGTACCATATATCTTAGACAGCATGAAGGAAACATGATTGCAACAGGAAAGCTTCGAATTAATAAATATCCCAAGGCTCTTGACACAATCAACGACAGGAATAGGAACACCACCTACTAATAATTTAGGAGTATATTCAGAGGACATAGGACGCTGACTGATAAGCAGTACTTGGGATTTAATTGGATTAAGTTTGAGGAAATTATTAGTGCTCCATTCACTGATACGATTTAAAATATTATTCATAATTGCTGTACCGGAAACAATATCACTAGGAGGAAAAGAATTGTACAGCTGAAGATCATCAGCATACATATGAAAAGAACAACCGTCAATGACAGAGGGAAGATCATTAATATACAGGGAGAAAAGAAGAGGACCCAGTATCGAGCCTTGAGGGACACCCAGACGCACCGGCAGAAGAGAGGATATTCTACCGTTGTGCCGAACACATTGAAATCTATCAGAAAGAAGAGAGGAGAAAAGACGCGTGGCAGAGGAAGAGAACTGATAGAGTTGATTAAGTTTGGACAACAGGAGCGGATGGACTACCGAGTCAAAAGCCTTAGAAAAGTCGAGCACGGCTAGAAATGCAATATTACCCTGATCAATGGTAGCCCTTAAATCAGTTGTAACCCTTAACATAGCAGTCTCACAACTGTGCGATTTACGAAATCCAGATTGAAAGATAGATAGAAAATTGTTACGTTCAAGATGGCTCATCACTTGAGTAAAAATAATTTTTTCAAAAGCTTTAGCAAGAAAGGGAAGGATGCTAATAGGACGAAAATCAGATATATCAGATGGAGACGGTCTTTTGGGTAAAGGAATCACAATGGCCTTTTTCCAGAGCGAAGGGAATTCAGATGCAGTAAGACAATAGTTAAAAACATGAGTGATAGGATCAGCAATTAGGGGAGACAGGATTTTGAGAAAACGTGGAGAGATTCCATCAAAGCCGATACTGTTCGAGGAGATAGACAGTAGAGATTCAAGAACTTCTAAAGAATCAACACAGCGGAAGTAAAAGCTACCAGGACTGAGTGAGTCAGAGGAGGAGGAATTAGTGAAGGAGATACCATCATATCTCGGAGGAGAGAGGATAAATGATGAGTTTATGAGCTCAACATCAACATCAAAAGGGTCAGATGCAGAAGAATGAACACCAAGCGAGCGAAGGTTAGACCAAAGTCGTTTTGGATCTAGGTTAGGATTAAGCTTGCGAGCATAGAACACACGTTTGGCAGCTTTGACTTTGAGGTTAATGCGATTGCGAAGCACTTTGTACTCAATTAAGTAGCTGCGAATTTTAGTTCTACGGTAACGCCGGTACATATACTCGCGCTGGATTATCAAATCCCGAATCTCGCGTGAAAACCATGGACAATGGGAAGGAGTTTTAAGTCTACGGGTAACAAGCGGTACACATTGATCATACACTGATTGGATGAAGGAAGACAAGATAGCTACCTTATCATCGACAGAGGTAGAAAAATAGATGTCGTACCAAGGTAGAGAAGAAACAGAAGTTAGAAGCCGCTCAGGATTGATGTTGCTGTAATCACGGTAAGAGAGGGAAGGAGGCGAAGAAGAAGGTAGGAATGAGAAAGAGATAGAGAGAAAAAGGATGTCATGGTCAAGAAAACTCGGATTAGAAATTTGACTGTGCCTCAACACTGAGTCGACGGACGTAACAGCGAGAACATCAAGCAACGACGGATTACGACAATTCATAAAGGTTGGGAGTTTATTTAAAACATGAAGGTCCAGAGACTCAAACATATAATTTAGAGATTTCACCTGACCATTTTGTTTTAACAAGTTGACATTGAAATCTCCAGCAACAACTAGATTCTCATACTGGCGAGAGAGATTAGAGACAGCAGTATGGAATTCAGCAGCAACCACAGAATCAAATAAAGTGGGAGGACAGTATACACTTATGATAGCACATTTATCAACGGGAGATTTTAATTCCACAGCAACAAATTCAAGTGGAGAATCGCTAGATTTACAAATCACTCTAGAGGAAAGCACAGACGAGACATACACAGCAACACCGCCTCCACAGCGACCAACGCGGTCATTTCTGTGGATAGTAAAGCCAGAAAGGGAGACATAGGAGGAGGGAATTTCAGGATTTAACCACGTTTCACTTACAACTAACACATGACTTTTGGGGCAATCGAGCAAGTTTCTCAGCTCATCCATTTTATTTTTTAAACTCCTGGCATTGAAAACAACAATATTCAGCCCAGAAGAAGAAGAGGCAAGGATATTGAGGAGTATTCCTTCATTGTGCATACGACTAGGAGACCCGCTCATACGATACGAGTATACATAGACAGCACAGATCCACATGACCACAAGCAGACAAGAGAAGTCAAAGCATTAGAAATAAGGAAGCATAATAGAAGAAAAGAAATAATAGTAGATACGAAGAGAAGAAAGAACAGAGTAGGCAGCATAGATTAAGTTAATACAAAATATAGATAATAATAAATTAAAACTAAAAATTAAAAATTATGAAGAGAAAAAACTAGAATTCAGCAAAAAAAAAAGAATGAAAAAAAATAAAAATAAAAATAAGTAAATAGATAAATAATATAAGAAAAATAATATAAGAAAAACAAATAACATAAAATGAAAATAAAAATAAAAATCAAATGTAAGAAGATAATATAAAGAACAGAAATAAAACTAAATAGCTTCTACCACGTCGTCAGCATCAATCTCGGCACCAGTCACTGTATCCAGCTCGTCCATCGTGATAATTTTCATCGGCGGATCGCCAGGCTTCACACAAATATGGACAAAACCTCTCCTGGTGAATACGGATTGCAGCAAATTCTCCTTACGAAGCCTCAGAGCTTTTCCCAGAATACTCTGGTGAGCAGCAGCGAGACTTTCAAAAGCATTTAATCTCAGCTCCGAAGACCACCCAGGCGAAATTTGGCTCAACTTGAGCTTTCCATGCCTCCTGAATTTGTCCAAGAAAATGCGCTGCTCAGCTGCAGACGAAAACTTGACAATGAGCGGTTTCTTCCTGCCAGAGCGTGCACGAAATACATAGGCATAAGGCGATAGATCATGCCCAATAGCTGCACAGACAGACGCTATTAAATCATGCGGCTTTTCGTCCGGAGTAGAGGGAATCCCGGTGATAACAGCATCAGTCAGTCGTGATTGCCTCTGCATGTCGTTGACCTCTTGCTGGGCAACTTGCAGCTTCAGCTGTAGGTCCTCGATTTCGCCTTTCATCTGACATATTTCAGCATTCATGGAGTTGATCGTTTGATCAAATCTTGCCATAAAGCGTTCTTCAAACTCCGAGAATTTCTCCGAAAGTAAGTTGATAATAGTTCTCTCAAGCTTCTTCTCGAGAAGTTCAAAGCTGTCAATGGAGCAGATTGAACAGGAGCGTCTCTGTTTCGAAGTATTAGCCTGCCTATCGCTCTGCTGATTTTTTGCAGCTAATCTCGTGCATACCGGGCTGGGTTGTGTCATTGCACCCGAGGAGGATGCTCCAGATAATTTAGCGGATCCATGCAATTTTCCCATAGCTTAATAAGCGCACTAAAAGGAAGCACTGGCGAGAAAGAAAGCAAAAAAAAAACAAAAAATAGCGAAACCACACGAATTAAGAGACTATTATGGTAAAAAAACAAGTGGAGGCGCGAGAAAAATGACAGACCGGACTGATTGTGACTATTCACTAGGAGACATAGACTCAGACTTGGGTCCGGGTACCCTATTATTAACCGGTGAAGCCGGCGAGATGCCTTCTTAGGGTTACTCAGAGCTTGCAGGCTTCCATATCCGAGCTTGCAGGAACCGGGGTGCCAACTTGGCGCTGAAACGATCCGCTCGGTTACTCACCCAGAAAGTCCACCGGTAAACCTCATCTCCCGGATGAAAACTGCCCACACGACACCGTAAATTGTATTGGGTTTTATGTCTGGAGTGTGCGGCGGCTAAATTTAGCGCGATCTGCTCACGAAGCATCTGCATCTTGTCCGTCAATGGCAAGAAAGCTATGTCACCCTCCTGGAAAACGTTTAGTTTCTTCAGAACTGGATATGCTGATCCGTGCAGGATCATGTGGCTTCCAAACAGCGCCTGATACGGGGACATGCCGATCGCCTCGTGGTGGGTACTACGAAGAGCACATTCAATGGACGACAGATGTCTATCCCACTCACGATGATCCTCCTTTAAATACGCCCTAATAGCGGCGAGGACGGACCTATTCACCCGCTCGGAAGCGTTGGGGTGCGGCGAATAGTGCGAAACTACTGCATCAATTTGCTAGTTATAGTAAATTCGTTTTTTGGAAGAGTTCAATTTAGTGCCGTGAATATATACTTTTCCGTAAACACCCATCGCACCATATCAAATTTCATCTTTAATTTCAACAGAACTATAGAAAAGAATTTCTTAGACTTAAGATTTAGCTTACTTTGCAAATCATATCAAGTTAAGATTAAAATTCCTAAGACTTAGAATTTATCCTTTTGATAATTGGGGGTATAAAATGAACTACTGCATCAATTTGCTAGTTATAGTAAATTCGTTTTTTGAAGAGCTCAATTTAGTTAGTGCCGTGAATAGGTATATATATATATATATATATATATATATATATATATATATATATATATATATATATATATATATATATATATACTAGCATAAAACCCGCGTGCCTTGCAACGCCTTCAAAAACTGTTTATTATGTGCAATGTTTTCCTTAAAAAAAACCAACAAAAAAGTCAGCTGTTATTATCCCTAAAAAGGATTTATTATAGTGAATTTTTTTAATAAATATGGTAAACAAATTGCTGCGAATATCACCTCTGCTCAACAAATCTGCAAGTTTTAAAGTAGATTGGCATGTATACGTCATCAAGAAAAGTGACATTTTAGGGTTTGACGAACGTTCGTTAAGTTTGTTCGCCTATTTACGTGGATGTAAGAAATTATGAAACAATCACAAATGAATATTAAGTAAAGTGAATTTCGAGTCATTCATTTCTACGTGATTATAGGGATGCACTGTCAAAATTTCAGCCCTTCAGCTTCAGAGGTTTGGGTTAACCTCATTTCATCCCCTTAGGGGATGAATTTCGAGTAATCGCCTCTTAGTGGATGTCCATGTCCACTGTCCAAATTTCAACCCTGTACCTCCAGTAGTTTGGTAAACCAAATTTTACCCCTTTAGGAGATGAATTTCGAAAAATCGCTTCTTAGTAAATGTCCACGTCATTATAGAGATGCACTGTCAAAATCTCAGCCGTTTAGCTCCAGCGGTTTGGCTTAACCCCATTTAGGGGGATAAATTTCAATCGCCCCTAAGTGGATGCCCACGTCAATATAGTGATGCACGGTCAAAATTAGAGCCCTCCAGCTTCAGCGGTGTGGGTTAACCCCATTTCACCCCATTAGGGGATGAATTTCGAAAAATCGCCTTATAGTGGATGTCCACGCCATTATAGGGACGCACTATCAAAATTTCAGCCCTATAGCTGCAGCGGTTTGGGTAAACCCCATTTCACCCCCTTAGGGGATGAATTTCTAATAATCGCTTTTTAGTGGATGTCCACGCCATTATAGGGATGCACTATCAAAATTTCAGCCCTATAGCTCCAACGGTTTGGATCAACCCCTTCTTAGTGGATGTCCACGCCATTATAGGGATGCACTATCAAAATTTCAGCCCTATAGCTGCAGCGGTTTGGGTAAACCCATTTCACCCCCTAAGAGGATGAATTTCTAAAAATCGCTTTTTAGTGGATGTCCACGCCATTATAGGGATGCACTATCAAAATTTCAGCCCTATAGCTCCAACGGTTTGGATAAACCCCATTTCACCCCCTTAGGGGATGAATTTCGAAAAATCGCTTAATAGTGGATGTCCACTCCATTATAGGGATGCACTGTCCAAATTTCAGCCCTATAGCTTTAGCGGTTTGTAAAAACCCCATTTCACACCCTTAGGGGATGAATTTCGAAAAATCGCTCTTTAGTGGATGTAAACGTCATTATAGGGATGCACTGTCAAAATTTCAGCCCTATAGCTTTAGCGGTTTGTAAAAACCCCATTTCACACCCTTAAGGGGATGAATTTTGAAAAATCGCTCTTTAGTGGATGTCCACGTCATTATAGGGATGCACTGTTAAAATTTCAACCCTAGAGCTCCAGCGGTTTGGATAGACCCCATTTCAACCCCTTAAGGGATGAATTTCGAAAAATTGCTTTATAGTGGATGTCCACACCATTATAGGGATGCACTGTCAAAATTTCAGCCCTATAGCTCCAGCGGTTTGGATAAACCCCATTTCACCCCCTTAGGGGATGAATTTCGAAAAATCGCTTTTTAGTGGATGTCCACGCCATTATAGGAATGCACTGTCCAAATTTCAACCCTGTACCTCCAGTAGTTTGGTAAACCAAATTTTACCCCTTTAGGAGATGAATTTCGAAAAATCGCTTCTTAGTAAATGTCCACGTCATTATAGAGATGCACTGTCAAAATTTCAGCCGTTTAGCTCCAGCGGTTTGGCTTAACCCCATTTAACACCCTTAGGGGATAAATTTCAATCGCCCCTAAGTGGATGCCCACGTCAATATAGTGATGCACGGTCAAAATTAGAGCCCTCCAGCTTCAGCGGTGTGGGTTAACCCCATTTCACCCCATTAGGGGATGAATCTCGAAAAATCGCCTTATAGTGGATGTCCACTCCATTATAGGGATGCACTGTTAAAATTTTAGCCCTATAACTTTAGCGGTTTGGATAAACCCCGTTTCACCCCCTTAGGGTATGAATTTTGAAAAATCGCTTCTTAGTGGATGTCCACGCCATTATAGGGATGCACTATCAAAATTTCAGCCCTATAGCTGCAGCGGTTTGGGTAAACCCCATTTCACCCCCTTAGGGGAAGAATTTCTAATAATCGCTTTTTAGTGGATGTCCACGCAATTATAGGGATGCACTATCAAAATTTCAGCCCTAAAGCTCCAACGGTTTGGATAAACCCCTTCTTAGTGGATGTCCACGCCATTAGAGGGATGCACTATCAAAATTTCAGCCCTATAGCTGCAGCGGTTTGGGTAAACCCATTTCACCCCCTAAGAGGATGAATTTCTAAAAATCGCTTTTTAGTGGATGTCCACGCCATTATAGGGATGCACTATCAAAATTTCAGCCCTATAGCTCCAACGGTTTAGATAAACCCCATTTCACCCCCTTAGGGGATGAATTTCGAAAAATCGCTTAATAGTGGATGTCCACTCCATTATAGGGATGCACTGTCCAAATTTCAGCCCTATAGCTTTAGCGGTTTGTAAAAACCCCATTTCACACCCTTAGGGGATGAATTTCGAAAAATCGCTCTTTAGTGGATGTAAACGTTATTATAGGGATGCACTGTCAAAATTTCAGCCCTATAGCTTTAGGGGTTTGTAAAAACCCCATTTCACACCCTTAAGGGGATGAATTTCGAAAAATCGCTCTTTAGTGGATGTCCACGTCATTATAGGGATTCACTGTAAAAATTTCAACCCTAGAGCTCCAGCGGTTTGGATAGACCCCATTTCAACCCCTTAAGGGATGAATTTCGAAAAATTGCTTTATAGTGGATGTAAACGTCATTGTAGGGATGCACTGTCAAAATTTCAGCCCTATAGCTCCAGCGGTTTGGATAAACCCCATTTCACCCCCTTAGGGGATGAATTTCGAAAAATCGCTTTTTAGTGGATGTCCACGCCATTATAGGGATGCACAGTCAAAATTTCAGCCCTTTAGCTCCAACGGTTTGGATAAACCCCATTTCACCCCCTTAAGGGATGAATTTCGAAAAATCGCTTTTTAGTGGATGTAAACGTCATTATATGGATGCACTGTCAAAATTTCAGCCCTATAGCTTTAGGGGTTTGTCAAAACCCCATTTCACACTCTTAAGGGGATGAATTTCGAAAAATCGCTCTTTAGTGGATGTCCACGTCATTATAGGGATGCACTGTTAAAATTTCAACCCTATAGCTCCAGCGGTTTGGATAAACTCCATTTCACCCCCTTAAGGGATGAATTTCGAAAAATCGCTCTTTAGTGGATGTAAACGTCATTGTAGGGATGCACTGTCAAAATTGTATTCCTATAGCTTTAGGGGTTTGTAAAAACCCCATTTCACACCCTTAAGGGGTTGAATTTCGAAAAATCGCTCTTTAGTGGATGTCCACGTCATTATAGGGATGCACTGTTAAAATTTCAACCCTATAGCTCCAGCGGTTTGGATAACCCCCATTTCAACCCCTTAAGGGATGAATTTCGAAAAATTGCTTTATAGTGGATGTCCACGCCATTATAGGGATGCATTGTCAAAATTTCAGCCCTATAGCTCCAGCGGTTTGGGTAAACCCCATTTCACCCCCTTAGGGGATGAATTTCGAAAAATCGCTTTTTAGTGGATGTCCACGCCATTATAGGGATGCACAGTCAAAATTTCAGCCCTTTAGCTCCAACGGTTTGGATAAACCCCATTTCACCCCCTGAAGGGATGAATTTCGAAAAATCGCTTTTTAGTGGATGTAAACGTCATTATATGGATGCACTGTCAAAATTTCAGCCCTATAGCTTTAGGGGTTTGTAAAAACCCCATTTCACACTCTTAAGGGGATGAATTTCGAAAAATCGCTCTTTAGTGGATGTCCACGTCATTATAGGGATGCACTGTTAAAATTTCAACCCTATAGCTCCAGCGGTTTGGATAAACCCCATTTCACCCCCTTAAGGGATGAATTTCGAAAAATCGCTCTTTAGTGGATGTAAACGTCGTTGTAGGGATGCACTGTCAAAATTTTAGCCCTATAGCTTTAGGGGTTTGTAAAAACCCCATTTCACACCCTTAAGGGGATGAATTTCGAAAAATCGCTCTTTAGTGGATGCCCACGTCATTATAGGGATGCACTGTTAAAATTTCAACCCTATAGCTCCAGCGGTTTGGATAACCCCCATTTCACCCCCTTAAGGGATGAATTTCGAAAAATCGCTCTTTAGTGGATGTAAACGTCATTGTAGGGATGCACTGTCAAAATTGTATTCCTATAGCTTTAGGGGTTTGTAAAAACCCCATTTCACACCCTTAAGGGGTTGAATTTCGAAAAATCGCTCTTAGTGGATGTCCACGCCATTATAGGGATGCACTGTCAAAATTTCAGCCCTATAGCTCCAACAGTTTGGATAAACCCCATTTCACCCCCTTAGGGGATGAATTTCGAAAAATCGCTTCTTAGTGGATGTCCACGCCATTATAGGGATGCACTGTCAAAATTTCAGCCCTATAGCTCCAACAGTTTGGATAAACCCCATTTCACCCCCTTAGGGGATGAATTTCGAAAAATCGCTTCTTAGTGGATGTCCACGCCATTATAGGGATGCACTGTCAAAATTTCAGCCCTATAGCTCCAGCGGTTTGGGTAAACCCCATTTCACCCCCTTAGGGGATGAATTTCGAAAAATCGCTTCTTAGTGGATGTCCACGCCATTATATTGATGCACAGTCAATATTTCAGCCCTTTAGCTCTAGCGGTTTAGGTTGTGCGTTGTCTGTCAGTCAGTTACTTTTTATACAATAGAAAAAAATCCCCTTACAACTTATTGAACCCTATTTCACCCCCTTCAACCCTTTTGTTCTCCATAAAAAGTAGCCTATGTCCGTCTCCAAGGTCTAAACTATGTCTGTTGAAAATTTCATCAAAATCGGTTTAGTGGTTTAGGCGTGAAAGCGTAACAGACAGACAGACAGACAGACAGACAGACAGACAGACAGACAGACAGACAGACAGACAGACAGACAGACAGACAGAGTTACTTTCGCATTTATAATATTAGTAAGGATTTGTAAATTTTTGTAATTTTAGTCATAGGTATAAATATCTGTACTATCTGTAAATAAATTCATTTCATTCCAAAGGAATCGAAGCTTGAGCGTGTTATTAACACCTTTTCAAATAACATTTACTGTGCTTAGGTGTATCACATATAGCACAACTCAACAGAGGTCTAGGTGTAACACCTAAACCTACAATCAGGCGAAGAAGCAAAAGGGCTTCTCCGCATAACAAAATGCATTGGTGACCCCGACGTGATCACAAGTGAATCACTTGTGGCACGGTCACAACCATCAGTTGAATCACATCAACAAACTTGCACTCATCATCTCGCCATTGAGACGCCGCAATCATCCAACACTCATCATCTCGCAATTTGAGACTCTAGAACTCATCCAGAGGTCCAAATTGGAGCAAACCCAGGTGCATCACTCATCATCTCGCAATTTGAGACTCTAGAACTCATCCAGAGGTCCAAATTGGAGTAATACCAGGTGCATCCAGCAGGTCCCATCATACCACAACCATTAGTAGAGACATCAACGATTCCTTCAGCCATCAATTAGGAGGCAGCGTCTATACAACCAGTACCAACGCCATTGTTTCAATACAATTTCCAGACAAAACACAACTCCGCGAGGATGGATGGACTTTTGGATTTAAAATCACGTTTAGGCGAAGAGATCCAGACCAGTTACCGGAACTTCAGGAAAGACTCCACCAACAGGAAAACAAGAGAGTACTTAACAACCCGACTAAACAATCTTGAAGAGAAATGGGAGGAATTTCAGGCGAACCATCTTCAACTCACCGACTTCGAAGCCAGCAGTGCAGACAATGAGTACTTCACCAGAAATTATTTCAGCACGATCGAAGGATTATACAATCAATATAAGCACCAGTTGCTTAATTTCGAAAACCAGCAGGGTTCCAGCCAAAAAACACGTGAAACCAGCCAAAAGGTTTCAGCGAAAACCACAGCAGACAACCAGTCTGAACCAACCAGAGAAGCCCAGCCGAGAGTAAGGTTTGAAGAACCACTCAGCCCCGCTTCATCAGAACAATTGCAAGATGACATACAGAAAAAGATTAGGCGACAACAACGTGCCATGGCAATATTAACGCGCACTCTAAATGATATAACAGCCAAGTCAAGTAGTACACAGTCAAGGGTGTTCTACGAAATCAACCTCCAAACCATCCATAAAACGTTCGACGCAATAACTGAACTGGATCAGCAAATTTGGGAGGAAGTGGTGGATGCGCCACTAGATTACACCAGAGAAATATATGACAGTCTCTACGATTGGGTACAAGAAACCCTAGTACATCTACACGAGAAACTAGAATTCAAGGAAGCCACCACGCCAAATGGGCAGCCGCTCCAAATCAAACTACCACGTGTCACATTGCCAGTTTTTGATGGAGACTATACAAAATGGACTCAATTTCATGACATGTTTGTACAAATGATAGAGTCAAAACCAATCAGCAAGACGGAAAAGATGTTCTACCTTACAACCAATTTAAGCGGTGAAGCAAAGGCACTACTGAACCATCTCCCTATATCAGATGCGAACTACGCCACAGCATGGGAGACGTTAAACAAAAGATATAACAACCAAAGGTTGCTTTGTACGGCATTGCTCAACAAACTCTGGGACCAACCATGCACGCAGGGTCAGTCAGCAAATGCAATCAAACATCTCCATGATGTAACCAGTGAGTGCTTACTCGCTTTAGAGAACATAAAGGTTTCCACCACAAACTGGGATCCAATGTTAATACATCTTCTTCTCAAAAAGTTGGATAAGAACACTCACGCTCTTTTTGAAGCTTCATTGGACTCCCCAAGAACCACTCCCACCATAAGAGACCTGCTAAATTTCCTAGAGAAAAGATTCCAGACCTTAGAAGCTCTTGGTAAAGAATCATCTCCAGGGCGAGACCAAGGATCCTCAAGACAAGGAAAGAGTCACTCACGCTCCTCACTGATGTCTACAAACAAATGAAGCCAGTGCATCTTATGCAAACACAAGAATCATCCACTGTACGCATGCCGAGAATTCCTAGCACTACCAATTGCAAGCCGCCGACAAACCATCAGGCAGCACAATTTATGCATGAATTGTTTGAACGATGGACATAAGGCAGTAGAATGTAAATCCAGAAACTGTCCCAAGTGTTCTGAAAGGCACAACTCCTTACTACACTCCGACGCTGCCCCCAAATCAGTCCACGGTAAGCAAGGGAACACCAAACCTCAGCCTTCAACTTCAACACCAGTTCCTAACTCATACTTCAATCCAGGAAGTTCAAGGCAACCTCAACCACCAGCTTTACCTATTGATGCAACTGCGCCGAATCCAACGGCATTAACAACCAATGCTAGAAATAATATGCGCAGATATGTGATGCTAAGCACAGTTGTCGTAGAAGTCAGCTGTGGACAGGGACAACGAGTGCGATGTCGAGCAGTCCTTGATTGTGGATCCCAAATCAGCTTTATCACTGAGGATTTGGCAAGGCGACTACAAGCTCTCCGTATGCCTGAAACACTGTATATCAACGGCATAGGAAAGGATCGACAAAAATTAAACCATAGGGCCAATGTACAGGTGCATTCCACAATTAATAACTACGTTACACAACTAGAAGTTTTCGTGATTCGCGACATCACACAAAGGCAACCAGGCCACAAGATCGAAAGGGCAACATGGCCCATTCCAGATAACGTACACTTGGCGGATCCAGACTTTCATATACCTGGCAATATCGACCTGTTAATCGGAGCAGAAATATTCCTCGACTTACTATTAGTCAGACAGATCAAGCTCGGTGAGGGATTGCCAAGACTCCAGAATACAGTATTTGGTTGGATAATAGCTGGACCAGTTCACCATGAGAGCACATCCTACACTGTTTGCGGCATCTGCAGTGAAGATGAGAAACTCGAGAACCAACTCAGCAAATTCTGGAGATTGGAAGAAGTCGAGTCATCAGACGAAATCAGTACATTGACCAGAGTAGAACAAAGGTGCGTGGACCACTTCAATCAACATGTAAAAAGAGACAAGGAGGGCAGATTTATTGTCAAACTTCCCTTCGCACAAGATCCCAACTCTATGGGAAAATCAAGAGACATCGCGATGCAGCGATTCCACTCATTGGAAAAAGGCTCCTTCGACAACCGGAGCTACAGCAACAATATATCAATTTCATGCGGGAGTATGAAGCATTAGGACATATGAAGGAAACAGATATATCCTCAATCAAGGGTCCTCATTACTTCCTGCCACACCACTGCGTTACTAAGTTAGATAGTAGCACGACAAAACTACGAGTGGCCTTTGATGCGTCAGCAAAGACCGCTTCAAACCTATCACTAAACGACGTTCTCTGCAAGGGCCCAACCATTCACAATGAACTACTCTCAATCTTGATACGCTTCAGGTTTCCTAAATTTGTATTTACCGCGGACATTGAGAAGATGTACCGACAAGTAAGGATTGCCGAAGAGGACCAACAGTATCAATTAATAGCCTGGCGAGAGCATCCACAAGAACCATTGAAATATTTCAAACTCTGCACTGTCACATATGGATTAACACCAGCTCCATTTTTAGCTACTAAATGTTTGGATATGCTTGCTACCCAAGGTACCTTGACACATCCATTGGCAGCTCAGGTTCTCAAGCGCGATTTTTATGTGGACGATGTCATGTCAGGATCAGACAGCTTACCCGAAATAGTAGAAATTCAAAGGCAACTTAAAGATCTACTGTCTTCTGCCGGATTCAATCTTCGCAAATGGTGCGGAAATCATCCACAGCTACTGAAGAACATCCCAAGAGAAGACATTGAGCTTGAAGTAAATCTCACACATCTTCGACCCACTTGGATTCATGAACCCTGTCACAATAATCGCCAAAATGTTCATCCGCAAGATCTGGACATTGAAACTGGACTGGGATGCAGCGTTACCAATGGACATGGACACTAGCTTGAGTAGATTCCGAGAGGAGTTAAGAGTACTCCACGACATTCGAATTCCAAGACATATAGCATCTGGGAAAAGGTATAAAACCATACAATTTCATGCCTTTGCAGATGCATCTGAGGCGGCTTATGGAGCTGCTATATATGTGAGGACGACACACCAGGATGGCATCATCACTGTTCGTTTGCTGTGTGCTAAATCAAAGGTAGCCCCAGTAAAAACCACGACCCTACCAAGACTCGAACTATGTGCTGCAAAACTGGCAGCCCAGCTGATGCAAAGGGTCAGAAAGGAAGTGAATCTGCCCAACGTGAAGGTGCATTTTTGGACAGGTTCGGAAATAATTCTGGCCTGGATTCGATCAGATTCGTCATCCTACCACACGTTTGTGGCCAATCGCGTTGCAGCAATTCAGCGGTTGACCAATCCAGATCAATGGAGGCACGTTGGATCTAAAGACAATCCTGCTGACATTGTTTCACGAGGAATGACACCAGCTAAACTGATTAAATGCAATCTATGATTTTATGGACCACAATATCTACACGGTCCAGAGACAATTTGGCCAGTGCAACCACCAACAACGAATACAGATATAGAGAGAAAAACTCAAGGGAGAGTGGCATTAACATCAACCAATCAAATCTCATGGATCAGTGACATCAATCATGGCAACTCATTTCAAAGACTCCTGAGAATTGTGGCCTATGTTTTACATTTTGTTCGAAGACCAACACAACAGTCAGAGAAGCAAAAGATTCGGCAGCTAACCGTCAGTGAATTAAACAAGGCGCACCAAGTGATCATTTCCCAGATACAACAGGAAGGATTTAAAGACGAGCTCCATCAGCTTCGTCAACACAAATGCGTCAACAACAACAGTCCATTGAACAGCTTGTGTCCTTTCCTCGCCTTCATAGGAACACTCAAACGATTCATAGCCAGAAGAGGGAATTGCCGAAACCTCCACTGTGACAACGCAACAAATTTTGTTGGTGCCAAAAACCAGCTTATGGAGCTCCAGGACTCCATATACTCTTCTGTCTCACAGCAAAAAATTGTCTCGTTTTGCCAAACAAAAGGAGTAGATTTCCACATGATTCCTCCTCGAGCACCTCATTTTGGAGGACTATGGGAGGCTGCGGTAAAGTCAGCCAAGACATTATTACGAAGATCAGTAGCCTCAGCAGCACTTACTTTTGAAGAACTATCAACCGTAGCCGCAGAAATTGAAGCTATCTTAAATTCAAGGCCTTTAACGCCATTAACTACTAATCCCAACGACTTGCAGCTCTAACCCCTGGTCATTTCTTAATTGGGGAACCACTCACCACAATTGTGGACCCAAATGCTGTTCCACAAAATGTCAATCTTATCAGAAGATGGAAGCTGGTATCACATATCAAACACGAGGTCTGGCGGCGATGGTCTCATGAATACCTGTGTGAACTTCAACAAAGACAAAAGTGGAGACAACAAGGTCAAAATGCCAAGCCAGGCATGATGGTGTTAATAAAGGAAGACAATCTACCACCATTGAAATGGCAACTTGGACGAATCGAGCGGACCATCCAAGGAGATGACGGATTGGTGCGAGTTGCTGACGTCAAGACAACTTCAGGAACACTGAGACGACCAATCCACAAACTAGCTCCATTGCCAATTGAAACGGTGGACAACAGAAGAGTCAACAACGAGAGGCAACATTAACGCAAGACCAGCCATGAATAACGAGACACAACACAGAGCTAAACGAATGCGGCCATCAACCAGTTCAGCTATCAGCACATTTCTCCTAACTTGCCTCATCCTACCAATCCTGGGACAATCTGCAGTTGAAGTTACGCCATTTACCTCACAATCAGGAATGTACTTCGAAAACCTCGGCACAGCAAATTTAATCAGGAATGAGTGGTCACTCATTGTCTACTACAATATGGAAGGTTACTGGAAGGAAGGTGCTGCAATAACCGTTGGTATTGACAAGTTGCGCAAGCTTTGCAATTCACACAAGGACACGGATCACTGCTCTATCGTCATCAATCAATTTGTTCGGATATCACAAGAACTCACCAGCAACAACGAATTACTGCAACCTATCGCGCCCAAAAGATTGAAGCGAGCCCCACTCAACATCGTTGGAAATATTGCTGGAGCACTATTTGGGGTCCTCGATTCGGAATATGCCGAAAAACTATCAGCCACAATAGACAACATACGGAGCAATGAAAACCATCTTTTAGATCTGATCAAAAATCAGACATCTCTCATAGATTCTACCCTGAACGTATTCAAACAGGATCATCAGGAAACAGAGATGCAGCTAGAAGCTATTAATAAGCACCTAAGACTTATTAACGATCAAGTCAATAAAATCTCAGACGAACTTTATCAACAAAGGGTGGCAGAAGCATTTTCCATGTTGGCAGTACAACTGACTTTAATGACAATGAACCATCAACGGTCTCAGATGGCAATTACAACCGTGCTAATTGACAACCCATCATGGAAAGGTAAACCCTCAGCTCCTGTCTCCCAAGCAAGTAAGGGAACAACTATCCACCATAAAAGACTATCTACCATCAACACTGAGACTACCTGCAAGACCAGACAACTTGCTTCAGCTATACAGGCTTATGAAAATACAGGGTCGAGCTACAAGCAAATATATTATCTTTCAAATAAGACTTCCACTGTTTGCATTTGAAGAATTCGAACTGTATCATCTAATACCTGTACCCGTCATAGTCAACGGAACATTTATGGCTATTAGGCCATCAGCCGAATTCCTAGTGATCAATCTACATAAGGACAAATACTATCCACTCAACAAGCAGGAATTCGCGCTATGTGAGACCATCGGCGAATCTTATCATATGTGTATTCAACAACACTCAATTTATCGAAAAGGTGCAAACGTCAGCTCCTGCGAACTCAATCTCATCACTTACCTCGAGCCAACCAACAGTTGTGAAATAATCAACGCCGAAGAACTCCCTAAATGGATTCAACTATACAATCCCAACAAATGGATTTACTCTGTGCGTAAAACCACGGTTGTCACAATCATTTGTGGCGATACCACTGCTCAACAAGCCCTTCAAGGAACAGGAATCTTGATTATGGGAATGGATTGCGAACTTAGGCATGATCATCTGACATTGCAGTCCCACAACGTTTATCCAAAATCAGTGAAGTCTTCGTTCAATCCTACACAAAATCTCACAGATTTGTTGCACTTGGAAAGCCAGGAGCCTCTCCTCAAATTCACGGCACCTATCACTCATCGTAATTTTGAGGAAATTAAGAATTTACAGCAACAAATCCAAGACCTGAAAGGGAAGGAAGTTCTTCCTCATAAAATAGATGTAAACAACACACACCAACTTGCATTGGGATACACAGCCCTTGTAATTGCTGTATTAACAACGTCTACCATATTGATCATCAAGTGCTACAAAAAGAAGGAGACAGACCAATTCCAGCCCCAAGATCTTCATTTGGCAGTCGGTTTGCAATCGACCCGGAACTCATCAATTGCCCAGAAGCTGGTCAAGGCGGGGGAAGATGTTAAGAAATGCAAAAAAAATTATCGTCAACCAACAAACAATGATCAAAACACGCGCACATGTAATTTGACGACTCTTCCGTTCCAGCCGCGATGGATCAAAAATATTTCGATTTTATGGAAACAATTCTGCTTAGGTAGCAATTTTGTATGTTACCTGGGCAATAATTGTTTACGCAGCAATTCAAATTGAATATGTTAAGTTTATGCTATTTTGTTTATGTATTGATTTATTATTATATTTAATTTGTAAATTTTTGTAATTGTAGTCATAGGTATAAATATCTGTACTATCTGTAAATAAATTCATTTCATTACAAAGGAATCGAAGCTTGAGCGTGTTATTAACACCTTTTCCAGGGATCGTAAATAACTGTTATATTTGTATTTTTGACTTAAAAAATCAAGTCAATGTAGTAAATGTTGTCTGATCTGCATAAAATTTATACTGGATACTCAGAGTAGCGAGTTCTACGCGGTGGTGGGGTTACTTTTAAATTGTAGACTTTTATTATAAAGGTCAAGTTTAATAGTTAAAATTAATTTAAAATTTTTAAATAAACAATAACAGTTATATTTAACTAAAAAAGTTTTAGGTCATTAAAATCTTATTTTTGTTTTTTATTTTTAAAGTCTTCCAAAACTCTTATGGGAAGACTTTTATTTTTAAAATCAAAAATAACTGTTAAAAAAGACTGTCTTGCATAAAAGTCTTTCTAAGATTTTTATTTTTCCAGTTTTTTCTATAAATTTAAAATATAAAAAAATTTAAAAAAAAAAAAAAACCGACTTCAAAACTACATATACCTATGCATGCATATGTACAAACTTAAACTAAAAAGTAAAAAATAATATTTTAATTACCTCAAAGCAAGAGCCTTAAAGGACAGTTAAAAAAATTATTGATATTTATATATGTATGTATCTATTTAATATTTTTAAAAAGTTCATTTTGGAGTCGGTGCCAGCCAAAGAACAATTACGTTTATACATACCCTGAAAGCTTGGGTGCAAAAGAAAACTTACGTTAATACATACCTTTGGCTGGCACCGACTCCAAAATGAACTTTTTAAAAATATTAAATAGATACATACATATATAAATATCAATAATTTTTTTAACTGTCCTTTAAGGCTCTTGCTTTGAGGTAATTAAAATATTATTTTTTACTTTTTAGTTTAAGTTTGTACATATGCATGCATAGGTATATGTAGTTTTGAAGTCGGTTTTTTTTTTTAAAAAATTTTTTATGTTTTACTTTTTAGTTTAAGTTTTTTTACAAAATTGTATTCTACTCGTCATACCCTTTCATTTGATATCCATGAAGGGGGTCGGGAAACAAAATTGCAAAATTCGGCCGCCATCTTGGAACCGACCGCCATTTTTTTACAAAATTTATATGGGACCACCTCTGAGGTATAACGTACCGAACAAAAAAAGAATCATCAAAATCGATTCATAATTGGCGGAGTAATCGCGTAACATACATAGAAAAAAAAAAAAAAACATACATTCGAATTGATAACCTCCTCTTTTTTGAAGTCGGTTAAAAATAAAAGTCTTTTGCTGAAAACAGATAAATAGTCCATTCAAAGAAACGTTAAGAAAATCGAACCCTAAAGGTTTTTGGGGTCGCTGATCACGAAAATCGGGGTCCTGCGGTCCTAAAACATGGGCGTCACCCTTAAAAATGCAAAAAACACCCCTTTTTAGGGGTTTTTCGCGATTATTTCGATAATAATGAAAACTAATGCAATGAAATACACTTTTTTTAATATTTATTTGCGAAGGTGGTTGATTTGTACTAATTCAACGCGAACTTTATGATAAGGGGTGATCCTAAAGGGTTGAAACCCCCCCTAAATCGGCTACAAATAGAAACTAGTTGGGATGTGGGTTCGACCCTTTCGGTCCACACGATCAACTCAAGAGGGTGAAATAGGGTCAACTCAAAACCGCTGGAGCTATAAGGCTGAAATTTTGACAGTGCATCCCTATAATGACGTAGACATCCACTTAGAAGCGATTTTTCGAAATTCATCCCCTAAAGGGGTGAAATGGGGTTTTTCCAAACCGCTAGAGCTATAGGGCTGAAATTTTGACAGTGCATCCTTTTAATGACGTGGACATCCACTAAGAAGCGATTTTTCGAAATTCATCCCCTAAAGGGGTGAAATGGGGTTTTTCCAAACCGCTAGAGCTATAGGGCTGAAATTTTGACAGTGCATCCCTTTAATGACGTGGACATCCACTAAGAAGCGATTTTTCGAAATTCATCCCCTAAAGGGGTGAAATGGGGTTTTTCCAAACCGCTGGAGCTATAGGGCTGAAATTTTGACAGTGCATCCCTTTAATGACGTGGACATCCACTATAAAGCGATTTTTCGAAATTCATCCCCTAAAGGGGTGAAATGGGGTTTTTCCAAACCGCTGGAGCTATAGGGCTGAAATTTTGACAGTGCATCCCTTTAATGACGTGGACATCCACTAAGAAGCGATTTTTCGAAATTCATCCCCTAAAGGGGTGAAATGGGGTTTTTCCTAACCGCAGGAGCTATAGGGCTGAAATTTTGACAGTGCATCCCTTTAATGACGTGGACATCCACTAAGAAGCGATTTTTTCGAAATTCATCCCCTAAAGGGGTGAAATGGGGTTTTTCCAAACCGCTGGAGCTATAGGGCTGAAATTTTGACAGTGCATCCCTTTAATGACGTGGACATCCACTAAGAATCGATTTTTCGAAATTCATCCCCTAAAGGGGTGAAATGGGGGTTTTCCAAACCGCTGGAGCTATAGGGCTGAAATTTTGACAGTGCATCCCTTTAATGACGTGGACATCCACTATAAAGCGATTTTTCGAAATTCATCCCCTAAAGGGGTGAAATGGGGTTTTTCCAAACCGCTGGAGCTATAGGGCTGAAATTTTGACAGTGCATCCCTTTAATGACGTGGACATCCACTAAGAAGCGATTTTTTGAAATTAATCCCCCAAGGGGGTTAAATGGGGTAACCCAAACCGCTGGAGCTGAAGGGCTTTAATTTTGACAGTGCATCTCTATAATGTCGTGGACATTCACTAAGAATCGATTTTTCGAAATTCATCTACTAACGGAGTGAAATGGGGTTACCAAACTACTAATTTAAGTAGAAATTAAACAGGGAGCCAAAAAATACAAAAATATAAAATCAGCCGCACCAATTTATCCACCTAATAAATCATTTTTTACATAGTTTTAGTTAGAATTTCTATAGCCTGATCAACGTGCTAGGCTTTAAGCACAATATCACAATTGTTTTTATAGTGTAATTTTCGAACTACGATAGCTATTTCATTTGTTTTCAGCAAAAGACTGACCTGCCTAAATGTCATTGTAAAAAAACGGAACATCCCATTATTCAGAAGTAACTCAAATACATTAAGGTACATATTTCCAATTATTGTGTGATTGTCGTTTTTATCCTGCATTTTGACTTTATTTAAAAATTCCACGAAAAGAAATATTTCTCCATGTATTATTTATTTTGCTTCGGTTTAGGGGTGGTTTAACCCCTTTAAAAAAGGGTTTAAAGTGAAATTTTCCAAATGTTTCAATGAATAAAAGTGGAAAATAAAATTTTAATGCAAAACAATAAATGTCAATTTTTTCAATTACAATTTTAATGCAGGGGTAGTTTCACCCCCTTAAGGGTTTAAAATAATAAATTTATGGCTGATAATACCTTTTGAACCAAATTTCAAGCAAAAAGCAAAAAACAAAAAAATTTTCTAATTTTTTTTATATAAAGTTGATTTTGATAATTGTGGAGGTAGTTTTAACCCCTTAAGGGTTGAAAATAATTTAGTTTTGCCTGACAGTACGCCCACAATCGTATTTGAAGCATATACTTGAAGAAATTTTTTTTTACAATTTCTTCTATTTGTAGCCGATTTAGGGGTGGCTTCAACCCTTTAGGATCACCCCTTATCATAAAGTTCGCGTTGATTTAGTACAAATCAACCACCTTCGCAAATAAATATTAAAAAAAGTGTATTTCATTGCATTAGTTTTCATTATTCTCGAAATAATCGCGAAAAACCCCCAAAAAGGGGTGGTTTTTGCATTTTTAAGGGTGACGCCCAAGTTTTAGGACCGCAGGACCCCGATTTTTGCGATCAGCGACCCCAAAAACTTTTAGGGTTCGATTTTTTTAACGGTTTGAATGGACTATTTATCTGTTTTCAGCAAAAGACTTTTATTTTTATATTTTAAAAATAAAAGTCTTCAAAGACTTTTATAGAAAAAACTGGAAAAATAAAAATCTTAGAAAGACTTTTATGCAAGACCGAAAAAATAAAAGTCTTTTTTAACAGTTATTTTTGATTTTAAAAATAAAAGTGAATTTTAATTATTATTTCGAACAAAAAAAGAAAAAAGTCTTTAATAACAATTTTAAAAGATTTAAAACAATACTAGTCAAAGATAATAGTTAAAAATAACTTTAAATATTTTTGGTAAAATTTAACTGTTACTGTTGCTTTATATCATATAAGTTTCAAAATAATGATTATTTTCTGATTTTTTCGATATAAGTTATAACAGTTACGATCCCTGGAATTAAGTGAATTTAAGTTATTGTCGATGAATTCGATGAATGTAATGTAATTTCGAAAAATTAAGTGCTTTCAAGTTATTTTCGATGTATTCGATGTATGAAACCCAATTTCGATGAATTAAGTGAATTTAAGTTATTGTCGATGGATTCGATGAATGTAATGTAATTTCGATAAATTAAGTGCTTTCAAGTGATTTTCGATGTATTCGATGTATGAAACCCAATTTCGATGAATTAAGTGAATTTAAGATATTTTCGATGTATTCCATGAATGTAACTTAATTTCGATGAATTAAGTGAATTTAAGTTATTTTCGATGTATTCGATGAATGTAACTTAATTTCGATGAATTAAGTGAATTTAACTTATTTTCGATGTATTCGATGTATGAAACTCAATTTCGATGAATTAAGTGAATTTAAGTTATTTTCGATGAATTCGATATATGAAACTCAATTTCGATGAATTAAGTGAATTTAAGTTATTGTCGATGAATTCGATGAATGTAATGTAATTTCGAAAAATTAAGTGCTTTCAAGTTATTTTCGATGTATTCGATATATGAAACTCAATTTCGATGAATTAAGTGAATTTAAGTTATTGTCGATGAATTCGATGAATGTAATGTAATTTCGATAAATTAAGTGCTTTCAAGTAATTTTCGATGTATTCGATGAATGTAACTTAATTCCGATGAGTTAAGTGAATTCAAGATATTTTCGATGTATTCGATGAATGTAATTATTTGCGATGAATTAAGTGACAAGGGGGTGTTACCGTCTAGAATGCCGATTTTAGGCTGTTTTTCAAAAAATTATTTTGGAGCTACAAGGCATCATGCAATATTCATTTTTCACATTTTTTTACCTTTAGAGTGCTTGAAAAAATATTTAACAAAAATTTTTTAATGAAAATTTTGGTTTAGCATCCAATAAAAACTATCTAGAACATTTTCCCCAAATTTCAAGTCGATACCTCTCATAGTTGCTGAGAAAAGTTATCGGCCAGTACAAAAAATGTGGTTTCGAGAAAAACGCGTTTAAAGTTTCGACATGACTTTTTATCATTTTCCGAAGGTTTCAGCGATACCAACCTCTAGTCAGCAATACCAGCACCATACAGTAATCCCTCCTCTTCTTCGAAAAACTGTTGACGAGTCATTTGGTCCTGCTGGCTACGCTGTATGGCCTCTCGAACCTCCGGAGTCAGGCGCTGCTCCGCTCGCCGTTCTCGGTCCGCGTCGACGTTGCTTTGGAAAGCCTTGGCTTGCGGGCCGATGCGAATGCCTAGTGTGGCCATCGTCTTCAATACTGCTAAAAATCCATCGTTGAAGATACCGGTGGCCAGATGAGTCGCGATGGTGACAGTGTTTTTCCCGCAGTTGATGTGTTTCGGCGTCAGCTTCCAGACGCAAGCATTGAAGCTCTCGTTCGAGTTCTGCGTGTTGCCTCCGAGGCACCTACTCATCAGGTCCTCATCGGAAAGAGCTTCATAAATAGGCCGAATCACGGTTTGAACTTGTTCTGTCAGATCTGGTTCGTGTGTGAAGGATTCCAGGTCTCCTGCTGCCTTTGCCGCCTGCCACTTGCACCAACTGTCGCATCCTGCCGGGCAATTGTCGTGTTGCGGGTTATCATCTGAAGAAGATTTATGCAGAAATGTAGCCCACACCGCCTTTTTCATATCTTCAACTGATTCAGTGTTTCGTCGGATCGCCCAACCGTAGTAAATTGTCAACTGCTTGATCAAACTATCGGTGAGCTTTCCTGCTCCCTTTCCACCAATACCTTTGTTTTGTTTTTTGGCTGCGCGAAGTCGCGTACCCATTCGCTTCTGTAAATAAACAAACATATAGTTACTTACAATTTTTTCAACTATAATATCTATGTAGCGCTTACTCCCTAGAAACAAACGTTTGGCATTACCTGAACATGTCCAACGCATTCTTTTTTCTGCACAGTCACATCGTTGTAGGGATCCATGTCCAAGATAGCTTTAAACGTCTTTGTATCGCCGTCTCCGATGTAGTACTTGTACTTCACGCCATGGGCTAACCCAAATCCTCTGGCTAGGCTAGCACGGTGTGTGGACGTGCGGGCGTGTGCTGTCGCCACCCACTTAAAATATTTCGTGCTATATCACTAAACCACCGAAATAACACCAAAAATCAATCAATCTAAGTTTTTTTGTTTACTGTGCCGGGACCAATTATTGAATTCATTAAAAACACGTTAATTAATTAAATAATTGTGAAGTGATGTGCAGAAAAATTAAATTAACTAAACAGCTGCTGTGTTATAAGTGTGAAGTGAAGGTGTCACCAACGAAACAGTGGATGTAACGGAGACAGACGGACGGTAAATTGTAAATCTTCTCTCCCCTTTCCCACACCCGTTCAAGGCACTGCCGGCGTCAGAGCCAGTGTCGGTCAGCTGACGGGATTCTCCTTGCTTTAGGAGGCATAACACTCCAGCAAGGCGCATCCCGTTAACCCCGACGGTGATGACAATGGCACTGCCGGTTGCGACTGGGGCTTGCAACCTTGTGTTCACAAAGCAACGATACAATAATTTTTGTATCGACTTTGCTAACATCCGTGGGTTAAAAGCGAATTTTTATTCCGTGTTGTGCCATCTCAACACTTATTCTCCCCCAATCTTCGCACTAAGTGAAACCCAGATTTTACCTAACGATTGTTTAGATTGTTATCAGGTTTCCGGGTACACTTTAGTGCACAATCTGTCCCCACATAGGGGAATTGCCATTTATATTAGGAAAGACGTTGCCTTCCAGAAGGTGTACAGCAGTACATCATCTGATTTTAACCATCTCGGTATTAAAATTTCACTTCGTAATCACGTCATTTTCTTCTGTTTTCTATACAGGAGTCCTAATATTAGTAATGAAGCCTCCTTATTAGCATTCGACGCTATCTCCGAACGTATCTCCGAATTTTTATCCTCCCATCCGGAGTGCGAAATCATTGTTGCGGGTGATTTCAACGTTCACAACGTAAATTGGCTGAATTACTCAAATGGCACCAGTGTTTCTGGCAGGGATGCCGAGCTCTTTGCTGAGACCAATAACTTGCACCAAATAGTGAAACAGCGTACGCGCGTTCCTGACACTGCGGGACAAGGGGCACACCTCCTTGATCTTTTTCTTACCTCCCACCCTTCACGTTACTCCGTTGAGGTCGATTCGCCTATTGGAAACTCGGATCACTGTCTAGTCAGCGCTTACTTCTCCTATCCATCTCCAACCCCAACAACGCCAGCTCCTAGGAGAACTGTTTGGCATTATGGAAAAGCCAACTGGTGGGGGCTGATTCGCTTTTTCCAAGCTACTGATTGGGATTTGTGTTTTCAGAACCGCGATGTTAATTTTGCGGCCATCTGTATTACCAAAATTATACTGGCCGGAATGCGTTTATTCATTCCCCATTCTTCCAAATCCATAAAGCCTAGGCAATATGGATGGTTCAATCGAGAGTGTATGAACGCAATCAAAACCAAAGAAGCCGCCTACAGACAGTACAAAAACTCTCCGAGCGAAACATCTCGACGTGAATACATCAGGTTGAGAAACTCTTGTAAATCCACCATCAAGCGAGTCAAAGAATTATTCGATGAGAAACTGAGAGGTAAACTCATAAACTCCACTGCCGGCAGTAAAAACTTCTGGTCCTTGGTAACCTCCATCAGGAAGAATTTCACTTCTCATTCAACGCCTCCATTCATTTACAACAAACAGGTGATAACAGAAAGCAAACCCAAGGCCGATCTACTCGCACTTCTGTTCGCCGAAAATTCTTCCTTACCCGATGCCGTCATGCAACCCCCCACCATCGAGTGTTCCGCCCACTCAATGGATAGAGTTTTCTTCAGGACGCGTGAAGTATATAAGTGTCTCAAAGAGCTGGACTCCAACAAAGCCACTGGCCCCGACAAAATTCCCCCTATAGTTCTTAAAAAATGTGCCTCACCTTTGGCTAAACCTCTGCGCAAACTTTTTGCACGTTCATACTTCTCCGGAGTTTATCCTGACTCCTGGAAGCTGGCTCATGTTCAGCCCATACCGAAAAAAGGTGAAGCTAGTGACCCTACTAACTACCGCCCAATAGCAATTACTTCTATTCTCTCCAAAGTTATGGAGACAATAATAAAAAGAAAGCTTATGGAATATCTTGAATACAACCAAATATTGAATGACAAACAATACGGCTTTAGATCGAAAAGATCTACTGGCGATCTCCTTGTATGCCTAACGGAGCACCTCAGCCGAAGTATACACCGATTTGGTGAATCTGGTCTGGTTGCTCTGGATATCTCCAAGGCTTTTGACAGAGTATGGCATCCCGCTCTGTTGGCTAAACTCCAAGCTATTGGTATTGACTCTGTTCTGAAGAACTGGATTGAGAGCTTCCTTTCAGGCCGTTCAATCAAGGTAGTATTGGATGGCGTCGAATCCGACCCCCACCACATCTCCGCAGGTGTCCCCCAGGGCTCAATTCTATCACCAGTTCTCTTCCTAGTTTTTATAAATGACCTGCTCTCAGTCCCCTCTAACTCACTCCACAGCTTTGCTGATGACGGTACTCTACGTTACTCCTATGGTTTTGATAATGTAACACAAGCGCGTGCCAGACCCTGTCTACATCATCGCCAACTGTTGACCAATTCAATCAACAGGGACATCGAACGAATTCTTGAATGGGGCCGCAAGAACCGTGTCGAATTCAATGCATCTAAAACGAAGTACTGTCTCATCTCCAATAAAACTTGCACCGAACCGCTTTCTATTTCAGTGGACAACAAGACCGTAACGGCAGAACCCTCTCTAAACATCCTAGGGGTAACATTAGCTGAAGATCTGCGCTGGAATAACCACATATTCCAAAGTGCTAAACAAGCATCCCAGTGTCTAGGATTCCTCAAAAGGTGCAAATTTCTCCTTCAGCCGTCTGCCAGGGCTATAATATACAAGTCCTACATTCGTCCCCGTCTTGAATACAACTCGTATATCTGGGCCGGGGCCCCAAGAACCATCTTAGCTTGGCTGGACAAGGTGCAAAACCGTGCTCTCAAACTTATTGGTGACAGCGCCATTTGCTCTTCAATTGACTCATTAAGCCACCGTAGGAATGTTGCAGCTCTAGCAAAATTTTATCGTTTTTTTCATAATGATTGCTCCACTGAAATAAGTAACCTTATGCCTCCACGGCAACATTTTTCCCGCAACACAAGACTTGCCCGCTCGGCTCACCCCCTCAGTTTACAGCCCTTATCTTCGCGCACACTCCGATCTAGAAATTCGTTTATAACAAGAACCACTCGTCTGTGGAACAACCTTCCAAAGACGGTATTTCCGAACTCATACAACATCCAAGAGTTCAAACGCAAGGTTCATCGCCACTTTCTGCAACACCCCCTTGACTCCCCCTAACCTATTATGTCCTTCTCTCTATCTTTCGAGCTAAGCTTACTACTGGACATTGCACCATGACCTAAACGACATGACGTACTAGTAGTACAAAGGGTGACACCTGAGCTTAGACTATCACATAAAAAAAAAAAAAAAAAAAAAAAAAAAATTTCAGACCTGCCGAACATCTCTTGAACCGCGTCGACCTCCATTTTCCCTGCACTTCCTTCGTGATTACGGGTACACTTCTCCGCATGCTCCTCCAACCATTCCTCGTACTCCGGGGTACCAATACAACCTTTCTTGAGATTGCATCCTTGACAAAAGGACGATTTGACGATGACATCGAGAACTTTTTTGGAATAAGTCCCAATGAGCGACGTTATCCCGTACAGCGATGAAAACCCGCGCTTCACGGACAGATGAGTTGGTGTGTTACCGTTGAATGTCACTTAATTTCGTCATTCGATGAATGTCACTTAATTTCGATGAATTAAGTGAATTTAAGTTATTTTCGATGTATTCGATGAATGTAACTCAATTTCGATGAATTAAGAGAACTTAAGTTATTTTCGATGTATTCGATGAATGTAACTTAATTTCGATGAATTAAGTGAATTTAAGATATTTTCGAGGTATTCCATGAATGTAACTTAATTTCGATGAATTAAGTGAATTTAACTTATTTTCGATGTATTCGATGAATGTAACTAAATTTCGACTAATTAAGTGAATTTAAGTTATTTTCGATGTATTCGATGAATGTAACTTAATTTCGATGAATTAAGTGAATTTAAGTTATTTTCGATGTATTCGATGAATGTAACTTAATTTCGATGAATTAAGTGAATTTAAGTTATTTTCGATATATTCGATGTATGAAACTCAATTTCGATGAATTAAGTGAATTTAAGATATTTTCGATGTATTCCATGAATGTAACATAATTTCGATGAATTAAGTGAATTTAACTTATTTTCGATGTATTCGATGAATGTAACTCAATTTCGATGAATTAAGTGAATTTAAGTTATTGTCGATGAATTCGATGAATGTAATGTAATTTCGAAAAATTAAGTGCTTTCAAGTTATTTTCGATGTATTCGATGTACGAAACTCAATTTCGACGAATTAAGTGAATTTAAGTTACTGTCGATGAATTCGATGAATGTAATGTAATTTCGATAAATTAGTGCTTTCAAGTTATTTTCGATGTATTCGATGTATGAAACTCAATTTCGATGAATTAAGTGAATTTAAGTTATTTTCGATGAATTCGTTGAATGTAACTCAATTTCGATAAATTAAGTGATTTCAAGTTATTTTCGATGAATGTAACTTAATTTCGATGAATTAATTGAATTTAAGTAATTTTCGATGTATTCGATGAATGTAACTTAATATCGATGAATTAAGTGAATTTAAGTTATTTTCGATGTATTCGATTAATGTAACTTAATTTGGATGAATTAGTGAATTTAAGTTATTTTCGATGTATTCGATGAATGTAACTTAATTTCGATGAATTAAGTGAATTTAAGGTATTTTCGATGTATTCGATGAATGTAACTTAATTGCGATGAATTAGGTGAATTTGAGTTATTTTCGATGTATTCGATGATTGTAACTTAATTTCGATGAATTAGTGAATTTAAGTTATTTTCGAGGTATTCGATGAATGTAACTTAATTTCGATGAATTAGTGAATTTAAGTTATTTTCGATGTATTCGATGAATGTAACTTAATTTCGTTAATGAATGTAGTTATTTTCGATGTATTCGATTAATGTAACTTAATTTCGATGAATTAGTGAATTTAAGTTATTTTCGATGTATTCGATGAATGTAACTTAATTTCGATGAATTAAGTGAATTTAAGTTATTTTCGATGTATTCGATGAATGTAACTTAATTTCTAGGTTATTTTCGATGTATTCGATGAATGTAACTTAATTTCGATGAATTAAGTGAATTTAAATATTTTCGATGTATTCCATGAATGTAACTTAATTTCGATGAATTAAGTGAATTTAACTTATTTTCGATGTATTCGATGAATGTAACTAAATTTCGATGAATTAAGTGAATTTAAGTTATTTTCGATGTATTCGATGAATGTAACTTAATTTCGATGAATTAAGTGAATTTAAGTTATTTTCGATGTATTCGATGAATGTAACTTAATTTCGATGAATTAAGTGAATTTAAGTTATTTTCGATGTATTCGATGTATGAAACTCAATTTCGATGAATTAAGTGAATTTAAGATATTTTCGATTTATTCCATGAATGTAACTTAATTTCGATGAATTAAGTGAATTTAACTTATTTTCGATGTACTCGATGAATGTAACTCAATTTCGATGAATTAAGTGAATTTAAGTTATTGTCGATGAATTCGATGAATGTAATGTAATTTCGATAAATTAAGTGCTTTCAAGTTATTTTCGATGTATTCGATGTATGAAACTCAATTTCGACGAATTAAGTGAATTTAAGTTATTGTCGATGAATTCGATGAATGTAATGTAATTTCGATAAATTAAGTGCTTTCAAGTTATTTTCGATGTATTCGATGTATGAAACTCAATTTCGGCGAATTAAGTGAATTTAAGTTATTGTCGATGAATTCGATGAATGTAATGTAATTTCGATAAATTAAGTGCTTTCAAATTATTTTCGATGTATTCGATGTATGAAACTCAATTTCGACGAATTAAGGGAATTTAAGTTATTGTCGATGAATTCGATGAATGTAATGTAATTTCGATAAATTAAGTGCTTTCACGTTATTTTCGATGTATTCGATGAATGTAACTAAATTTCGACTAATTAAGTGAATTTAAGTTATTTTCGATGTATTCGATGAATGTAACTTAATTTCGATGAATTAAGTGAATTTAAGTTATTTTCGATGTATTCGATGAATGTAACTTAATTTCGATGAATTAAGTGAATTTAAGTTATTTTCGATATATTCGATGTATGAAACTCAATTTCGATGAATTAAGTGAATTTAAGATATTTTCGATGTATTCCATGAATGTAACATAATTTCGATGAATTAAGTGAATTTAACTTATTTTCGATGTATTCGATGAATGTAACTCAATTTCGATGAATTAAGTGAATTTAAGTTATTGTCGATGAATTCGATGAATGTAATGTAATTTCGAAAAATTAAGTGCTTTCAAGTTATTTTCGATGTATTCGATGTACGAAACTCAATTTCGACGAATTAAGTGAATTTAAGTTATTGTCGATGAATTCGATGAATGTAATGTAATTTCGATAAATTAAGTGCTTTCAAGTTATTTTCGATATATTCGATGTATGAAACTCAATTTCGATGAATTAAGTGAATTTAAGATATTTTCGATGTATTCCATGAATGTAACTTAATTTCGATGAATTAAGTGAATTTAACTTATTTTCGATGTATTCGATGAATGGAACCTAATTTCGATGAATTAAATGAATTTAAGTTATTTTCGATGTATTCGATAAATGTAACTTAATTTCGATGAATTAAGTGAATTTAAGTTATTTTCGATGAATTCGTTGAATGTAACTCAATTTCGATAAATTAAGTGATTTCAAGTTATTTTCGATGAATGTAACTTAATTTCGATGAATTAATTGAATTTAAGTAATTTTCGATGTATTCGATGAATGTAACTTAATATCGATGAATTAAGTGAATTTAAGTTATTTTCGATGTATTCGATTAATGTAACTTAATTTCGATGAATTAGTGAATTTAAGTTATTTTCGATGTATTCGATGAATGTAACTTAATTTCGATGAATTAAGTGAATTTAAGGTATTTTCGATGTATTCGATGAATGTAACTTAATTGCGATGAATTAGGTGAATTTGAGTTATTTTCGATGTATGCGATGACTGTAACTTAATTTCGATGAATTAGTGAATTTAAGTTATTTTCGAGGTATTCGATGAATGTAACTTAATTTCGATGAATTAAGTGAATTTAAGTTATCTTCGATGTATTCGATGAATGTAACTTAACTGCGATGAATTAAGTGAATTTGAGTTGTTTTCGATGTATTCGAAGAATGTAACTTAATTTCGATGAATTAAGTGAATTTAAGTTATTTTCGATTTTTTCGATAAATGTCACTTAATTTCTATGAATTAGATGAATTTAAGTTATTTTCGATGTATTCGATGAATGTAACTTAATTTCGATGAATTAAGTGAATTTAAGTTATTTTCGATTCATTCGATGAATGTAACTGAATTTCGATGTATTAAGTGAATTTAAGTTATTTTCGATGTATTCGATGAATGTCACTTAATTTCAAATAATTAAGTGAATTTAAGTTATTTTCGATGTATTCGATGAATGTAACTTAATATCGATGAATTAAGTGAATTTAAGTTATTTTCGATGTATTCGATTAATGTAACTTAATTTCGATGAATTAGTGAATTTGAGTTGTTTTCGATGTATTCGATGAATGTAACTGAATTTCGATGAATTAAGTGAATTTAAGTTATTTTCGATGTATTCGATGAATGTAACTTAATTTCGATGAATTAAGTGAATTTGAACTATTTTCGATGTATTCGATGAATGTAACATAATTTCGATAAATTAAGTGAATTTAAGCTATTTTCGATGTATTTGATGAATGTAACTTAATTTCGACGAATTAAGTGAATTTAAGTTATTGTCGATGAATTCGATGAATGTATCTTAATTTCGATGAATTAAGTGAATTTAAGTAATTTTCGATGTATTCGATGAATGTAACTTAATATCGATGATTTATGTGATTTAAGTTATTTTCGATGTATTCGATTAATGTAACTTAATTTCGATGAATTAGTGAATTTAAGTTATTTTCGATGTATTCGATGAATGTAACTTAATTTCGTTAATGAATGTAGTTATTTTCGATGTATTCGATTAATGTAACTTAATTTCGATGAATTAGTGAATTTAAGTTATTTTCGATGTATTCGATGAATGTAACTTAATTTCGATGAATTAAGTGAATTTAAGTTATTTTCGATGTATTCGATGAATGTAACTTAATTTCTAGGTTATTTTCGATGTATTCGATGAATGTAACTTAATTTCGATGAATTAAGTGAATTTAAGTTATTTTCGATGTATTCGATGAATGTAACTTAATTTCTAGGTTATTTTCGATGTATTCGATGAATGTAACTTAATTTCGATGAATTAATTGAATTTAAATATTTTCGATGTATTCCATGAATGTAACTTAATTTCGATGAATTAAGTGAATTTAACTTATTTTCGATGTATTCGATGAATGTAACTAAATTTCGATGAATTAAGTGAATTTAAGTTATTTTCGATGTATTCGATGAATGTAACTTAATTTCGATGAATTAAGTGAATTTAAGTTATTTTCGATGTATTCGATGAATGTAACTTAATTTCGATGAATTAAGTGAATTTAAGTTATTTTCGATGTATTCGATGTATGAAACTCAATTTCGATGAATTAAGTGAATTTAAGATATTTTCGATTTATTCCATGAATGTAACTTAAATTCGATGAATTAAGTAAGTGAATTTAACTTATTTTCGATGTATTCGATGAATTAAGTGAATTTAAGTTATTGTCGATGAATTCGATGAATGTAATGTAATTTCGATAAATTAAGTGCTTTCAAGTTATTTTCGATGTATTCGATGTATGAAACTCAATTTCGACGAATTAAGTGAATTTAAGTTATTGTCGATGAATTCGATGAATGTAATGTAATTTCGATAAATTAAGTGCTTTCAAGTTATTTTCGATGTATTCGATGTATGAAACTCAATTTCGACGAATTAAGTGAATTTAAGTTATTGTCGATGAATTCGATGAATGTAATGTAATTTCGATAAATTAAGTGCTTTCAAGTTATTTTCGATGTATTCGATGTATGAAACTCAATTTCGACGAATTAAGTGAATTTAAGTTATTGTCGATGAATTCGATGAATGTAATGTAATTTCGATAAATTAAGTGCTTTCAAGTTATTTTCGATGTATTCGATGTATGAAACTCAATTTCGATGAATTAAGTGAATTTCAGATATCTTCGATGTATTCCATGAATGTAACTTAATTTCGATGAATTAAGTGAATTTAACTTATTTTCGATGTATTCGATGAATATAACTCAATTTCGATGAATTAAGTGAATTTAAGTTATTGTCGATGAATTCGATGAATGTAATGTAATTTCGAAAAATTAAGTGCTTTCAAGTTATTTTCGATGTTTTCGATGTATGAAACTCAATTTCGACGAATTAAGTGAATTTAAGTTATTGTCGATGAATTCGATGAATGTAATGTAATTTCGATAAATTAAGTGCTTTCAGGTAATTTTCGATGTATTCGATGAATGTAACTTAATTCCCATGAGTTAAGTGAACTCAAGATATTTTCGATAAATTCGATGAATGTAATTATTTGCGATGAATTAAGTGACTTAAAGTTATTTTCGATGTATTCGATGAATGTAACTTAATTTCTATGAATTAAGTGAATTTGAGCTATTTTGCGATGTATTCGATGAATGTAACTTAATTTCGATGAATTAAGTGAATTTAACTAATTTTCGATGTATTCGATGAATGTAATTTAATTTCGATGAATTAAGTGAATTTAAGTTATTTTCGAAGTATTCGATGAATGTAACTTAATTTCAATGAATTAGTGAATTTAAGTTATTTTCGATGTATTCAATGAATGTAACTTAATTTCGATGAATTAAGTGAATTTAAGTTATTTTCGATGTATTCGATTAATGTAACTTAATTTCTATGAATTAGGCGAATTTAAGTTATTTTCGATGTATTCGATGAATGTAACTTAATTTCGATGAATTAAGTAAAGTTAAGTTATTTTCGATGTATTCGATGAATGTAACTTAATTTCTATGAATTAGGTGAATTTAAGTTATTTTCGATGAATTCGATGAATGTAACTTAATTTCGATGAATTAATTGAATTTAAGTAATTTTCGATGTATTCCATGAATGTAACTTAATATCGATGATTTAAGTGATTTAAGTTATTTTCGATGTATTCGATTAATGTAACTTAATTTCGATGAATTAGTGAATTTAAGTTATTTTCGATGCATTCGATGAATGTAACTTAATTTCGTTAATGAATGTAGTTATTTTCGATGTATTTGATGAATGTAACTTAATTTCGATGAATTAGTGAATTTAAGTTATTTTCGATGTATTCGATGAATGTAACTTAATTTAGATGAATTAAGTGAATTTAAGTTATTTTCGATGTATTCGATGAATGTAACTTAATTTCTATGAATTAGGTGAATTTAAGTTATTTTCGATGTATTCGATGGATGTAACTTAATTTCGATGAATTAATTGAATTTAAGTAATTTTCGATGTATTCGATGAATGTAACTTAATATCGATGAATTAAGTGAATTTAAGTAATTTTCGATGTATTCGATGAATGTAACTTAATTTCGATGAATTAAGTGAATTTAAGTTATTTTCGATGTATTCGATGAATGTAAGTTAATTGCGATGAATTAAGTGAATTTGAGCTATTTACGATGTATTCGATGAATGTAACATAATTTCGATAAATTAAGTGAATTTATGTTATTTTCGATGTATTCGATGAATGTAACTTAATTTCGATGAATTAACTGAATTTAAGTTATTTTCGATGTATTCGTAGTATGTAACTCAATTTCGATGAATCAAGTGATTTCAAGTTATTTTCGATGAATTCGATGAATGTAACTTAATATCGATGAATTAAGTGAATTTAAGTTATTTTCAATGTATTCGATGTATGAAACTCAATTTCGATGAATTAAGTGAATTTAAGTTATTTTCGATGTATTCGATGAATGTAACTTAATTTCTATGAATTAGGTGAATTTAAGTTATATTCGATGTATTCGATGAATGTAACTTAATTTCGATGAATTAAGTGAATCCATGTTATTTTTGATGTATTCGATTAATGTATCTTAATTTCGATGAATTAAGTGATTTTAAGTTATTTTCGATGTACTCGATGAATGTAACTAAATTTCGATGAATTGAGTGAATTTGAGTTAATTTCGATGTATTCGATGAATGTAACTTAATTTCGATGAATTAAGTGAATTTAGGTTATTTTCGATGTATTCGATGAATGTAACTTAATTTCGATGAATTAAGTGAATTTAAGTTATTTTCGATGTATTCGATGAATGTAACTCTATTTCGATGAATTAAGAGAATTTAAGTTATTTTCGATGTATTCGATGAATGTAACTTATTTTCGATGAATTAAGTGAATTTAAGATATTTTCGATGTATTCCATGAATGTAACTTAATTTCGATGAATTAAGTGAATTTAAGTTATTTTCGATGTGTTCGATTAATGTAACTTAATTTCTATGAATTAAGCGAATTTAAGTTATTTTCGATGTATTCGATGAATGTAACTTAATTTCGATGAATTAAGTAAATTTAAGTTATTTTCGATGTATTCGATGAATGTAACTTAATTTCGATAAATTAAGTGAATTTAAGTAATTTTCGATGTATTCGATGAATGTAACTTAATATCGATGAATTAAGTGAATTTAAGTTATTTTCGATGTATTCGATTAATGTAACTTAATTTCGATGAATTAAGTGAATTTAAGTTATTTTCGATGTATTCGATGAATGTAACTTAATTTCTATGAATTAGGTGAATTTTAGTTATTTTCGATGTATTCGATGAATGTAACTTAATTTCGATGAATTAATTGAATTTAAGTAATTTTCGATGTATTCGATGAATGTAACTTAATATCGATGATTTAAGTGATTTAAGTTATTTTCGATGTACATATTCGATTAATGTAACTTAATTTCGATGAATTAGTGAATTTAAGTTATTTTCGATGTATTCGATAAATGTAACTTAATTTCGTTAATGAATGTAGTTATTTTCGATGTATTCGATTAATGTAACTTAATTTCGATGTATTAGTGAATTTAAGTTATTTTCGATGTATTCGATGAATGTAACTTAATTTCGATGAATTAAGTGAATTTAAGTTATTTTCGATGTATTCGATGAATGTAACTTAATTTCTATGAATTAGGTGAATTTAAGTTATTTTCGATGTATTCGATGAATGTAACTTAATTTCGATGAATTAATTGAATTTAAGTAATTTTCGATGTATTCGATGAATGTAACTTAATATCGATGAATTAAGTGAATTTAAGTAATTTTCGATGTATTCGATGAATGTAACTTAATTTCGATGAATTAAGTGAATTTAAGTTATTTTCGATGTATTCGATGAATGTAACTTAATTGCGATGAATTAAGTGAATTTGAGCTATTTTCGATGTATTCGATGAATGTAACATAATTTCGATAAATTAAGTGAATTTATGTTATTTTCGATGTATTCGATGAATGTAACTTAATTTCGATGAATTAACTGAATTTAAGTTATTTTCGATGTATTCGTAGTATGTAACTCAATTTCGATGAATCAAGTGATTTCAAGTTATTTTCGATGTATTCGATTAATGTATCTTAATTTCGATGAATTAAGTGATTTTAAGTTATTTTCGATGTACTCGATGAATGTAACTCACTTTCGATGAATTAAGAGAATTTAAGTTATTTTCGATGTATTCGATGAATGTAACTTAATTTCGATGAATTAAGTGAATTTAGGTTATTTTCGATGTATTCGATGAATGTAACTTAATTTCGATGAATTAAGTGAATTTAAGTTATTTTCGATGTATTCGATGAATGTAACTTAATTTCTATGAATTAGATGAATTTTAGTTATTTTCGATGTATTCGATGAATGTAACATAATTTCGATGAATTAATTGAATTTAAGTAATTTTCGATGTATTCGATGAATGTAACTTAATTTCGATGAATTAGTGAATTTAAGTTATTTTCGATGTATTCGATAAATGAAACTTAATTTCGTTTTCGATGTATTCGATTAATGTAACTTAATTTCGATGTAATAGTGAATTTAAGTTATTTTCGATGTATTCGATGAATGTAACTTAATTTCGATGAATTAAGTGAATTTAAGTTATTTTCGATGTATTCGATGAATGTAACTTAATTTCTATGAATTAGGTGAATTTAAGTTATATTCGATGTATTCGATGAATGTAACTTAATTTCGATGAATTAAGTGAATCCATGTTATTTTCGGTGTATTCGATTAATGTATCTTAATTTCGATGAATTAAGTGATTTTAAGTTAATTTCGATGTACTCGATGAATGTAACTAAATTTCGATGAATTGAGTGAATTTGAGTTAATTTCGATGTATTCGATGAATGTAACTTAATTTCGATGAATTAAGTGAATTTAGGTTATTTTCGATGTATTCGATGAATGTAACTTAATTTCGATGAATTAAGTGAATTTAAGTTATTTTCAATGTATTCGATGAATGTAACTCTATTTCGATGAATTAAGTGAATTTAAGATATTTTCGATGTATTCCATGAATGTAACTTAATTTCGATGAATTAAGTGAATTTAAGTTATTTTCGATGTGTTCGATTAATGTAACTTAATTTCTATGAATTAAGCGAATTTAAGTTATTTTCGATGTATTCGATGAATGTAACTTAATTTCGATGAATTAAGTAAATTTAAGTTATTTTCGATGTATTCGATGAATGTAACTTAATTTCGATAAATTAAGTGAATTTAAGTAATTTTCGATGTATTCGATGAATGTAACTTAATATCGATGAATTAAGTGAATTTAAGTTATTTTCGATGTATTCGATTAATGTAACTTAATTTCGATGAATAAAGTGAATTTAAGTTATTTTCGATGTATTCGATGAATGTAACTTAATTTCTATGAATTAGGTGAATTTTAGTTATTTTCGATGTATTCGATGAATGTAACTTAATTTCGATGAATTAATTGAATTTAAGTAATTTTCGATGTATTCGATGAATGTAACTTAATATCGATGATTTAAGTGATTTAAGTTATTTTCGATGTACATATTCGATTAATGTAACTTAATTTCGATGAATTAGTGAATTTAAGTTATTTTCGATGTATTCGATAAATGTAACTTAATTTCGTTAATGAATGTAGTTATTTTCGATGTATTCGATTAATGTAACTTAATTTCGATGTATTAGTGAATTTAAGTTATTTTCGATGTATTCGATGAATGTAACTTAATTTCGATGAATTAAGTGAATTTAAGTTATTTTCGATGTATTCGATGAATGTAACTTAATTTCTATGAATTAGGTGAATTTAAGTTATTTTCGATGTATTCGATGAATGTAATTTAATTTCGATGAATTAATTGAATTTAAGTAATTTTCGATGTATTCGATGAATGTAACTTAATATCGATGAATTAAGTGAATTTAAGTAATTTTCGATGTATTCGATGAATGTAACTTAATTTCGATGAATTAAGTGAATTTAAGTTATTTTCGATGTATTCGATGAATGTAACTTAATTGCGATGAATTAAGTGAATTTGAGCTATTTTCGATGTATTCGATGAATGTAACATAATTTCGATAAATTAAGTGAATTTATGTTATTTTCGATGTATTCGATGAATGTAACTTAATTTCGATGAATTAACTGAATTTAAGTTATTTTCGATGTATTCGTAGTATGTAACTCAATTTCGATGAATCAAGTGATTTCAAGTTATTTTCGATGTATTCGATTAATGTATCTTAATTTCGATGAATTAAGTGATTTTAAGTTATTTTCGATGTACTCGATGAATGTAACTCACTTTCGATGAATTAAGAGAATTTAAGTTATTTTCGATGTATTCGATGAATGTAACTTAATTTCGATGAATTAAGTGAATTTAGGTTATTTTCGATGTATTCGATGAATGTAACTTAATTTCGATGAATTAAGTGAATTTAAGTTATTTTCGATGTATTCGATGAATGTAACTTAATTTCTATGAATTAGGTGAATTTTAGTTATTTTCGATGTATTCGATGAATGTAACTTAATTTCGATGAATTAATTGAATTTAAGTAATTTTCGATGTATTCGATGAATGTAACTTAATTTCGATGAATTAGTGAATTTAAGTTATTTTCGATGTATTCGATAAATGAAACTTAATTTCGTTAATGAATGTAGTTATTTTCGATGTATTCGATTAATGTAACTTAATTTCGATGTATTAGTGAATTTAAGTTATTTTCGATGTATTCGATGAATGTAACTTAATTTCGATGAATTAAGTGAATTTAAGTTATTTTCGATGTATTCGATGAATGTAACTTAATTTCTATGAATTAGGTGAATTTAAGTTATATTCGATGTATTCGATGAATGTAACTTAATTTCGATGAATTAAGTGAATCCATGTTATTTTCGGTGTATTCGATTAATGTATCTTAATTTCGATGAATTAAGTGATTTTAAGTTATTTTCGATGTACTCGATGAATGTAACTAAATTTCGATGAATTGAGTGAATTTGAGTTAATTTCGATGTATTCGATGAATGTAACTTAATTTCGATGAATTAAGTGAATTTAGGTTATTTTCGATGTATTCGATGAATGTAACTTAATTTCGATGAATTAAGTGAATTTAAGTTATTTTCGATGTATTCGATGAATGTAACTCTATTTCGATGAATTAAGTGAATTTAAGATATTTTCGATGTATTCCATGAATGTAACTTAATTTCGATGAATTAAGTGAATTTAAGTTATTTTCGATGTGTTCGATTAATGTAACTTAATTTCTATGAATTAAGCGAATTTAAGTTATTTTCGATGTATTCGATGAATGTAACTTAATTCGATGAATTAAGTAAATTTAAGTTATTTTCGATGTATTCGATGAATGTAACTTAATTTCGATAAATTAAGTGAATTTAAGTAATTTTCGATGTGTTCGATGAATGTAACTTAATATCGATGAATTAAGTGAATTTAAGTTATTTTCGATGTATTCGATTAATGTAACTTAATTTCGATGAATTAACTGAATTTAAGTTATTTTCGATGTATTCGATGAATGTAACTTAATTTCTATGAATTAGGTGAATTTTAGTTATTTTCGATGTATTCGATGAATGTAACTTAATTTCGATGAATTAATTGAATTTAAGTAATTTTCGATGTATTCGATGAATGTAACTTAATATCGATGATTTAAGTGATTTAAGTTATTTTCGATGTACATATTCGATTAATGTAACTTAATTTCGATGAATTAGTGAATTTAAGTTATTTTCGATGTATTCGATAAATGTAACTTAATTTCGTTAATGAATGTAGTTATTTTCGATGTATTCGATTAATGTAACTTAATTTCGATGTATTAGTGAATTTAAGTTATTTTCGATGTATTCGATGAATGTAACTTAATTTCGATGAATTAAGTGAATTTAAGTTATTTTCGATGTATTCGATGAATGTAACTTAATTTCTATGAATTAGGTGAATTTAAGTTATTTTCGATGTATTCGATGAATGTAACTTAATTTCGATGAATTAATTGAATTTAAGTAATTTTCGATGTATTCGATGAATGTAACTTAATATCGATGAATTAAGTGAATTTAAGTAATTTTCGATGTATTCGATGAATGTAACTTAATTTCGATAAATTAAGTGAATTTAAGTTATTTTCGATGTATTCGATGAATGTAACTTAATTGCGATGAATTAAGTGAATTTGAGCCATTTTCGATGTATTCGATGAATGTAACATAATTTCGATAAATTAAGTGAATTTATGTTATTTTCGATGTATTCGATGAATGTAACTTAATTTCGACAAATTAACTGAATTTAAGTTATTTTCGATGTATTCGTAGTATGTAACTCAATTTCGATGAATCAAGTGATTTCAAGTTATTTTCGATGTATTCGATTAATGTATCTTAATTTCGATGAATTAAGTGATTTTAAGTTATTTTCGATGTACTCGATGAATGTAACTCACTTTCGATGAATTAAGAGAATTTAAGTTATTTTCGATGTATTCGATGAATGTAACTTAATTTCGATGAATTAAGTGAATTTAGGTTATTTTCGATGTATTCGATGAATGTAACTTAATTTCGATGAATTAAGTGAATTTAAGTTATTTTCGATGTATTCGATGAATGTAACTTAATTTCTATGAATTAGGTGAATTTTAGTTATTTTCGATGTATTCGATGAATGTAACTTAATTTCGATGAATTAATTGAATTTAAGTAATTTTCGATGTATTCGATGAATGTAACTTAATTTCGATGAATTAGTGAATTTAAGTTATTTTCGATGTATTCGATAAATGAAACTTAATTTCGTTAATGAATGTAGTTATTTTCGATGTATTCGATTAATGTAACTTAATTTCGATGTATTAGTGAATTTAAGTGATTTTCGATGTATTCGATGAATGTAACTTAATTTCGATGAATTAAGTGAATTTAAGTTATTTTCGATGTATTCGATGAATGTAACTCTATTTCGATGAATTAAGAGAATTTAAGTTATTTTCGATGTATTCGATGAATGTAACTGAATTTAACTAATTTTCGATGTATTCGATGAATATAACTCAATTTCGATGAATTAAGTGAATTTAAGTTATTGTCGATGAATTCGATGAATGTAATGTAATTTCGAAAAATTAAGTGCTTTCAAGTTATTTTCGATGTTTTCGATGTATGAAACTCAATTTCGACGAATTAAGTGAATTTAAGTTATTGTCGATGAATTCGATGAATGTAATGTAATTTCGATAAATTAAGTGCTTTCAAGTAATTTTCGATGTATTCGATGAATGTAACTTAATTCCCATGAGTTAAGTGAACTCAAGATATTTTCGATAAATTCGATGAATGTAATTATTTGCGATGAATTAAGTGACTTAAAGTTATTTTCGATGTATTCGATGAATGTAACTTAATTTCTATGAATTAAGTGAATTTGAGCTATTTTCGATGTATTCGATGAATGTAACTTAATTTCGATGAATTAAGTGAATTTAACTAATTTTCGATGTATTCGATGAATGTATTTTAATTTCGATGAATTAAGTGAATTTAAGTTATTTTCGAAGTATTCGATGAATGTAACTTAATTTCAATGAATTAGTGAATTTAAGTTATTTTCGATGTATTCAATGAATGTAACTTAATTTCGATGAATTAAGTGAATTTAAGTTATTTTCGATGTATTCGATTAATGTAACTTAATTTCTATGAATTAGGCGAATTTAAGTTATTTTCGATGTATTCGATGAATGTAACTTAATTTCGATGAATTAAGTAAAGTTAAGTTATTTTCGATGTATTCGATGAATGTAACTTAATTTCTATGAATTAGGTGAATTTAAGTTATTTTCGATGAATTCGATGAATGTAACTTAATTTCGATGAATTAATTGAATTTAAGTAATTTTCGATGTATTCCATGAATGTAACTTAATATCGATGATTTAAGTGATTTAAGTTATTTTCGATGTATTCGATTAATGTAACTTAATTTCGATGAATTAGTGAATTTAAGTTATTTTCGATGTATTCGATGAATGTAACTTAATTTCGTTAATGAATGTAGTTATTTTCGATGTATTTGATGAATGTAACTTAATTTCGACGAATTAGTGAATTTAAGTTATTTTCGATGTATTCGATGAATGTAACTTAATTTAGATGAATTAAGTGAATTTAAGTTATTTTCGATGTATTCGATGAATGTAACTTAATTTCTATGAATTAGGTGAATTTAAGTTATTTTCGATGTATTCGATGGATGTAACTTAATTTCGATGAATTAATTGAATTTAAGTAATTTTCGATGTATTCGATGAATGTAACTTAATATCGATGAATTAAGTGAATTTAAGTAATTTTCGATGTATTCGATGAATGTAACTTAATTTCGATGAATTAAATGAATTTAAGTTATTTTCGATGTATTCGATGAATGTAACTTAATTGCGATGAATTAAGTGAATTTGAGCTATTTACGATGTATTCGATGAATGTAACATAATTTCGATAAATTAAGTGAATTTATGTTATTTTCGATGTATTCGATGAATGTAACTTAATTTCGATGAATTAACTGAATTTAAGTTATTTTCGATGTATTCGTAGTATGTAACTCAATTTCGATGAATCAAGTGATTTCAAGTTATTTTCGATGAATTCGATGAATGTAACTTAATATCGATGAATTAAGTGAATTTAAGTTATTTTCAATGTATTCGATGTATGAAACTCAATTTCGATGAATTAAGTGAATTTAAGTTATTTTCGATGTATTCGATGAATGTAACTTAATTTCTATGAATTAGGTGAATTTAAGTTATATTCGATGTATTCGATGAATGTAACTTAATTTCGATGAATTAAGTGAATCCATGTTATTTTTGATGTATTCGATTAATGTATCTTAATTTCGATGAATTAAGTGATTTTAAGTTATTTTCGATGTACTCGATGAATGTAACTAAATTTCGATGAATTGAGTGAATTTGAGTTAATTTCGATGTATTCGATGAATGTAACTTAATTTCGATGAATTAAGTGAATTTAGGTTATTTTCGATGTATTCGATGAATGTAACTTAATTTCGATGAATTAAGTGAATTTAAGTTATTTTCGATGTACTCGATGAATGTAACTCACTTTCGATGAATTAAGAGAATTTAAGTTATTTTCGATGTATTCGATGAATGTAACTTAATTTCGATGAATTAAGTGAATTTAGGTTATTTTCGATGTATTCGATGAATGTAACTTAATTTCGATGAATTTAGTGAATTTAAGTTATTTTCGATGTATTCGATGAATGTAACTTAATTTCTATGAATTAGGTGAATTTTAGTTATTTTCGATGTATTCGATGAATGTAACTTAATTTCGATGAATTAATTGAATTTAAGTAATTTTCGATGTATTCGATGAATGTAACTTAATATCGATGATTTAAGTGATTTAAGTTATTTTCGATGTACATATTCGATTAATGTAACTTAATTTCGATGAATTAGTGAATTTAAGTTATTTTCGATGTATTCGATAAATGTAACTTAATTTCGTTAATGAATGTAGTTATTTTCGATGTATTCGATTAATGTAACTTAATTTCGATGTATTAGTGAATTTAAGTTATTTTCGATGTATTCGATGAATGTAACTTAATTTCGATGAATTAAGTGAATTTAAGTTATTTTCGATGTATTCGATGAATGTAACTTAATTTCTATGAATTAGGTGAATTTAAGTTATTTTCGATGTATTCGATGAATGTAACTTAATTTCGATGAATTAATTGAATTTAAGTAATTTTCGATGTATTCGATGAATGTAACTTAATATCGATGAATTAAGTGAATTTAAGTAATTTTCGATGTATTCGATGAATGTAACTTAATTTCGATAAATTAAGTGAATTTAAGTTATTTTCGATGTATTCGATGAATGTAACTTAATTGCGATGAATTAAGTGAATTTGAGCTATTTTCGATGTATTCGATGAATGTAACATAATTTCGATAAATTAAGTGAATTTATGTTATTTTCGATGTATTCGATGAATGTAACTTAATTTCGACAAATTAACTGAATTTAAGTTATTTTCGATGTATTCGTAGTATGTAACTCAATTTCGATGAATCAAGTGATTTCAAGTTATTTTCGATGTATTCGATTAATGTATCTTAATTTCGATGAATTAAGTGATTTTAAGTTATTTTCGATGTACTCGATGAATGTAACTCACTTTCGATGAATTAAGAGAATTTTAGTTATTTTCGATGTATTCGATGAATGTAACTTAATTTCGATGAATTAAGTGCATTTAAGTTATTTTCGATGTATTCGATGAATGTAACTTAATTTCTATGAATTAGGTGAATTTAAGTTATTTTCGATGTATTCGATGAATGTAACTTAATTTCGATGAATTAATTGAATTTAAGTAATTTTCGATGTATTCGATGAATGTAACTTAATATCGATGAATTAAGTGAATTTAAGTAATTTTCGATGTATTCGATGAATGTAACTTAATTTCGATAAATTAAGTGAATTTAAGTTATTTTCGATGTATTCGATGAATGTAACTTAATTGCGATGAATTAAGTGAATTTGAGCTATTTTCGATGTATTCGATGAATGTAACATAATTTCGATAAATTAAGTGAATTTATGTTATTTTCGATGTATTCGATGAATGTAACTTAATTTCGATAAATTAACTGAATTTAAGTTATTTTCGATGTATTCGTAGTATGTAACTCAATTTCGATGAATCAAGTGATTTCAAGTTATTTTCGATGTATTCGATTAATGTATCTTAATTTCGATGAATTAAGTGATTTTAAGTTATTTTCGATGTACTCGATGAATGTAACTCACTTTCGATGAATTAAGAGAATTTAAGTTATTTTCGATGTATTCGATGAATGTAACTTAATTTCGATGAATTAAGTGAATTTAGGTTATTTTCGATGTATTCGATGAATGTAACTTAATTTCGATGAATTAAGTGAATTTAAGTTATTTTCGATGTATTCGATGAATGTAACTTAATTTCTATGAATTAGGTGAATTTTAGTTATTTTCGATGTATTCGATGAATGTAACTTAATTTCGATGAATTAATTGAATTTAAGTAATTTTCGATGTATTCGATGAATGTAGCTTAATTTCGATGATTTAGTGAATTTAAGTTATTTTCGATGTATTCGATAAATGAAACTTAATTTCGTTAATTAATGTAGTTATTTTCGATGTATTCGATTAATGTAACTTAATTTCGATGTATTAGTGAATTTAAGTTATTTTCGATGTATTCGATGAATGTAACTTAATTTCGATGAATTAAGTGAATTTAAGTTATTTTCGATGTATTCGATGAATGTAACTCTATTTCGATGAATTAAGAGAATTTAAGTTATTTTCGATGTATTCGATGAATGTAACTGAATTTAACTAATTTTCGATGTATTCGATGAATATAACTCAATTTCGATGAATTAAGTGAATTTAAGTTATTGTCGATGAATTCGATGAATGTAATGTAATTTCGAAAAATTAAGTGCTTTCAAGTTATTTTCGATGTTTTCGATGTATGAAACTCAATTTCGACGAATTAAGTGAATTTAAGTTATTGTCGATGAATTCGATGAATGTAATGTAATTTCGATAAATTAAGTGCTTTCAAGTAATTTTCGATGTATTCGATGAATGTAACTTAATTCCCATGAGTTAAGTGAACTCAAGATATTTTCGATAAATTCGATGAATGTAATTATTTGCGATGAATTAAGTGACTTAAAGTTATTTTCGATGTATTCGATGAATGTAACTTAATTTCTATGAATTAAGTGAATTTGAGCTATTTTCGATGTATTCGATGAATGTAACTTAATTTCGATGAATTAAGTGAATTTAACTAATTTTCGATGTATTCGATGAATGTATTTTAATTTCGATGAATTAAGTGAATTTAAGTTATTTTCGAAGTATTCGAAGAATGTAACTTAATTTCAATGAATTAGTGAATTTAAGTTATTTTCGATGTATTCAATGAATGTAACTTAATTTCGATGAATTAAGTGAATTTAAGTTATTTTCGATGTATTCGATTAATGTAACTTAATTTCTATGAATTAGGCGAATTTAAGTTATTTTCGATGTATTCGATGAATGTAACTTAATTTCGATGAATTAAGTAAATTTAAGTTATTTTCGATGTATTCGATGAATGTAACTTAATTTCGATGAATTAAGTGAATTTAAGTTATTTTCGATGTATTCGATGAATGTTACTTAATATCGATGAATTAAGTGAATTTAAGTTATTTTCGATGTATTCGATTAATGTAACTTAATTTCGATGAATTAAGTGAATTTAAGTTATTTTCGATGTATTCGATGAATGTAACTTAATTTCGATGAATTTAGTGAATTTAAGTTATTTTCGATGTATTCGATGTATGAAACTCAATTTCGATGAATTAAGTGAATTTAAGATATTTTCGGTGTATTCGATGAATGTAACTTAATTTCGATGAATTAAGTGAATTTAAGTTATTTTCGATGTATTCGATGAATGTAACTTAATTTCGATGAATTAAATGAATTTAAGTTATTTTCGATGTATTCGATGAATGTAACTTAATTTCGATGAATTAAGTGAATTTAACTTATTTTCGATGTATTCGATGAATGTAACTCAATTTCGATGAATTAAGTGAATTTAAGTTATTGTCGATGAATTCGATGAATGTAATGTAATTTTGAAAAATTAAGTGCTTTCAAGTTATTTTCGATGTATTCGATGTATGAAACTCAATTTCGACGAATTAAGTGAATTTAAGTTGTTGTCGATGAATTCGATGAATGTTATGTAATTTCGATAAATTAAGTGCTTTCAAGTTATTTTCGATGTATTCGATGTATGAAACTCAATTTCGATGAATTAAGTGAATTAAGATATTTTCGGTGTATTCGATGAATGTAACTTAATTTCGATGAATTAAGTGAATTTAAGTTATTTTCGATGTATTCGATGAATGTAACTTAATTTTTATGAATTAGATGAATTTAAGTTATTTTCGATGTATTCGATGAATGTAACTTAATTTCGTTGAATTAAGTGAATTTAAGTTATTTTCGATTCATTCCATTAATGTAACTTAATTTCGATGAATTAAGTGAATTTAAGTTATTTTCGATGTATTCGATGAATGTCACTTAATTTGGATTAATTAAGTGAATTTAAGTTATTTTCGATGTATTCGATGAATGTAACTTAATATCGATGAATTAAGTGAATTTAAGTTATTTTCGATGTTTTCGATTAATGTAACTTAATTTCGATGAATTAAGTGAATTTAAGTTATTTTCGATGTATTCGATATATGAAACTCAATTTCGATGAATTAAGTGAATTTAAGTTATTGTCGATGAATTCGATGAATGTAATGTAATTTCGAAAAATTAAGTGCTTTCAAGTTATTTTCGATGTATTCGATGTATGAAACTCAATTTCGATGAATTAAGTGAATTTAAGTTATTGTCGATGAATTCGATGAATGTAATGTAATTTCGATAAATTAAGTGCTTTCAAGTAATTTTCGATGTATTCGATGAATTTAACTTAATTCCCATGAGTTAAGTGAACTCAAGATATTTTCGATAAATTCGATGAATGTAATTATTTGCGATGAATTAAGTGACTTAAAGTTATTTTCGATGTATTCGATGAATGTAACTTAATTTCTATGAATTAAGTGAATTTGAGGTATTTCGATGTATTCGATGAATGTAACTTAATTTCGATGAATTAAGTGAATTTAACTAATTTTCGATGTATTCGATGAATGTAATTTAATTTCGATGAATTAAGTGAATTTAAGTTATTTTCGAAGTATTCGATGAATGTAACAAGTTATTGTCGATGAATTCGATGAATGTAATGTAATTTCGAAAAATTAAGTGCTTTCAAGTTATTTTCGATGTTTTCGATGTATGAAACTCAATTTCGACGAATTAAGTGAATTTAAGTTATTGTCGATGAATTCGATGAATGTAATGTAATTTCGATAAATTAAGTGCTTTCAAGTTATTTTCGATGTATTCGATGTATGAAACTCAATTTCGACGAATTAAGTGAATTTAAGTTGTTGTCGATGAATTCGATGAATGTAATGTAATTTCGATAAATTAAGTGCTTTCAAGTTATTTTCGATGTATTCGATGTATGAAACTCAATTTCGATGAATTAAGTGAATTAAGATATTTTCGGTGTATTCGATGAATGTAACTTAATTTCGATGAATTAAGTGAATTTAAGTTATTTTCGATGTATTCGATGAATGTAACTTAATTTCTATGAATTAGATGAATTTAAGTTATTTTCGATGTATTCGATGAATGTAACTTAATTTCGTTGAATTAAGTGAATTTAAGTTATTTTCGATTCATTCCATTAATGTAACTTAATTTCGATGAATTAAGTGAATTTAAGTTATTTTCGATGTATTCGATGAATGTCACTTAATTTGGATTAATTAAGTGAATTTAAGTTATTTTCGATGTATTCGATGAATGTAACTTAATATCGATGAATTAAGTGAATTTAAGTTATTTTCGATGTTTTCGATTAATGTAACTTAATTTCGATGAATTAAGTGAATTTAAGATATTTTCGATGTATTCGATATATGAAACTCAATTTCGATGAATTAAGTGAATTTAAGTTATTGTCGATGAATTCGATGAATGTAATGTAATTTCGAAAAATTAAGTGCTTTCAAGTTATTTTCGATGTATTCGATGTATGAAACTCAATTTCGATGAATTAAGTGAATTTAAGTTATTGTCGATGAATTCGATGAATGTAATGTAATTTCGATAAATTAAGTGCTTTCAAGTAATTTTCGATGTATTCGATGAATGTAACTTAATTCCCATGAGTTAAGTGAACTCAAGATATTTTCGATAAATTCGATGAATGTAATTATTTGCGATGAATTAAGTGACTTAAAGTTATTTTCGATGTATTCGATGAATGTAACTTAATTTCTATGAATTAAGTGAATTTGAGCTATTTCGATGTATTCGATGAATGTAACTTAATTTCGATGAATTAAGTGAATTTAACTAATTTTCGATGTATTCGATGAATGTAATTTAATTTCGATGAATTAAGTGAATTTAAGTTATTTTCGAAGTATTCGATGAATGTAACTTAATTTCAATGAATTAGTGAATTTAAGTTATTTTCGATGTATTCAATGAATGTAACTTAATTTCGATGAATTAAGTGAATTTAAGTTATTTTCGATGTATTCGATTAATGTAACTTAATTTCTATGAATTAGGCGAATTTAAGTTATTTTCGATGTATTCGATGAATGTAACTTAATTTCGACGAATTAAGTAAATTTAAGTTATTTTCGATGTATTCGATGAATGTAACTTAATTTCGATGAATTAAGTGAATTTAAGTTATTTTCGATGTATTCGATGAATGTAACTTAATTTCTATGAATTAGGTGAATTTAAGTTATTTTCGATGAATTCGATGAATGTAACTTAATTTCGATGAATTAATTGAATTTAAGTAATTTTCGATGTATTCGATGAATGTAACTTAATATCGATGATTTAAGTGATTTAAGTTATTTTCGATGTATTCGATTAATGTAACTTAATTTCGATGAATTAGTGAATTTAAGTTATTTTCGATGTATTCGATGAATGTAACTTAATTTCGTTAATGAATGTAGTTATTTTCGATGTATTTGATGAATGTAACTTAATTTCGATGAATTAGTGAATTTGAGTTATTTTCGATGTATTCGATGAATGTAACTTAATTTAGATGAATTAAGTGAATTTAAGTTATTTTCGATGTATTCGATGAATGTAACTTAATTTCGTTAATGAATGTAGTTATTTTCGATGTATTTGATGAATGTAACTTAATTTCGATGAATTAGTGAATTTAAGTTATTTTCGATGTATTCGATGAATGTAACTTAATTTCGATGAATTAATTGAATTTAAGTAATTTTCGATGTATTCGATGAATGTAACTTAATATCGATGAATTAAGTGAATTTAAGTTATTTTCGATGTATTCGATGAATGTAACTTAATTTCGTTGAATTAAGTGAATTTAAGTTATTTTCGATTCATTCCATTAATGTAACTTAATTTCGATGAATTAAGTGAATTTAAGTTATTTTCGATGTATTCGATGAATGTCACTTAATTTGGATTAATTAAGTGAATTTAAGTTATTTTCGATGTATTCGATGAATGTAACTTAATATCGATGAATTAAGTGAATTTAAGTTATTTTCGATGTTTTCGATTAATGTAACTTAATTTCGATGAATTAAGTGAATTTAAGTTATTTTCGATGTATTCGATATATGAAACTCAATTTCGATGAATTAAGTGAATTTAAGTTATTGTCGATGAATTCGATGAATGTAATGTAATTTCGAAAAATTAAGTGCTTTCAAGTTATTTTCGATGTATTCGATGTATGAAACTCAATTTCGATGAATTAAGTGAATTTAAGTTATTGTCGATGAATTCGATGAATGTAATGTAATTTCGATAAATTAAGTGCTTTCAAGTAATTTTCGATGTATTCGATGAATGTAACTTAATTCCCATGAGTTAAGTGAACTCAAGATATTTTCGATAAATTCGATGAATGTAATTATTTGCGATGAATTAAGTGACTTAAAGTTATTTTCGATGTATTCGATGAATGTAACTTAATTTCTATGAATTAAGTGAATTTGAGCTATTTCGATGTATTCGATGAATGTAACTTAATTTCGATGAATTAAGTGAATTTAACTAATTTTCGATGTATTCGATGAATGTAATTTAATTTCGATGAATTAAGTGAATTTAAGTTATTTTCGAAGTATTCGATGAATGTAACTTAATTTCAATGAATTAGTGAATTTAAGTTATTTTCGATGTATTCAATGAATGTAACTTAATTTCGATGAATTAAGTGAATTTAAGTTATTTTCGATGTATTCGATTAATGTAACTTAATTTCTATGAATTAGGCGAATTTAAGTTATTTTCGATGTATTCGATGAATGTAACTTAATTTCGACGAATTAAGTAAATTTAAGTTATTTTCGATGTATTCGATGAATGTAACTTAATTTCGATGAATTAAGTGAATTTAAGTTATTTTCGATGTATTCGATGAATGTAACTTAATTTCTATGAATTAGGTGAATTTAAGTTATTTTCGATGAATTCGATGAATGTAACTTAATTTCGATGAATTAATTGAATTTAAGTAATTTTCGATGTATTCGATGAATGTAACTTAATATCGATGATTTAAGTGATTTAAGTTATTTTCGATGTATTCGATTAATGTAACTTAATTTCGATGAATTAGTGAATTTAAGTTATTTTCGATGTATTCGATGAATGTAACTTAATTTCGTTAATGAATGTAGTTATTTTCGATGTATTTGATGAATGTAACTTAATTTCGATGAATTAGTGAATTTAAGTTATTTTCGATGTATTCGATGAATGTAACTTAATTTAGATGAATTAAGTGAATTTAAGTTATTTTCGATGTATTCGATGAATGTAACTTAATTTCGTTAATGAATGTAGTTATTTTCGATGTATTTGATGAATGTAACTTAATTTCGATGAATTAGTGAATTTAAGTTATTTTCGATGTATTCGATGAATGTAACTTAATTTCGATGAATTAATTGAATTTAAGTAATTTTCGATGTATTCGATGAATGTAACTTAATATCGATGAATTAAGTGAATTTAAGTAATTTTCGATGTATTCGATGAATGTAACTTAATTTCGATGAATTAAGTGAATTTAAGTTATTTTCGATGTTTTCGATGAATGTAACTTAATTGCGATGAATTAAGTGAATTTGAGCTATTTACGATGTATTCGATGAATGTAACATAATTTCGATAAATTAAGTGAATTTATGTTATTTTCGATGTATTCGATGAATGTAACTTAATTTCGATGAATTAACTGAATTTAAGTTATTTTCGATGTATTCGTAGTATGTAACTCAATTTCGATGAATCAAGTGATTTCAAGTTATTTTCAAGGAATTCGATGAATGTAACTTAATATCGATGCATTAAGTGAATTTAAGTTATTTTCAATGTATTCGATGTATGAAACTCAATTTCGATGAATTAAGTGAATTTAAGTTATTTTCGATGTATTCGATGAATGTAACTTAATTTCTATGAATTAGGTGAATTTAAGTTATATTCGATGTATTCGATGAATGTAACTTAATTTCGATGAATTAAGTGAATCCATGTTATTTTCGATGTATTCGATTAATGTATCTTAATTTCGATGAATTAAGTGATTTTAAGTTATTTTCGATGTACTCGATGAATGTGGATGGACAACACGACGACGACCTTTGCTTTTCGAACAAGGACACGAATCGGATCATGGAATGTGAGAACAATGCTTGCTGAGGGACGGCTGGATGAAGTCCTCAACGAGATGAATCGATATAAAATCAAGATCATGGGACTTAGCGAGACCAGATGGCCCGATGCGGGGGAACATATCTGCCCAAATGGTGAGTCCTTCTTATATTCTGGGAGAAATGAAACTGAAAGCCGTAGGAGTGGCGTTGGCGTAATACTCACCAAAGAAGCCAGGTCCAGCCTCATTAGCTGGTCACCAGTTTCTGAGAGGATTATTACCGTGCGCCTGCGTACCAGGCTAAGAAGTACTACGGTAGTCCAATGCTATGCTCCAACTGAAGACGCAGAAGATGACATCAAAGACGAGTTCTATATGCGACTGAATGAGGTTTTTCGCTCTATTCCAAGGGGAGACATCATTGTATTAATGGGTGACTTAAACGCACAAATCGGCCGCGACAACACCGGTCTTGAACAAACAATTGGAAAACAAGGCCTAAGCCAAGTTACCAATAACAATGGTGAGCTTTTCGTTGACTTTTGTAGTTCCCATCAACTAATGGTAGGTGGAACTTACTTTTGCCACAAGAAGATACACAAAGAGACCTGGGTATCACCCGATGGTAGAACGAGAAATCAGATAGATCACGTGGCCGTCAGCCGCAGATGGAGAACCATTCTGGAGGATGTCAGGAGCTTCAGGGGAGCGGACACTGGAAGCGACCACCATTTGGTAGTAGCAACTATTCGCCTTAGAATCGCTGCAATCAGAAACGTTCAACGCGATGTTATAAACCGTAGACGGTTTAACGTTGACCTTCTGCAGGAGACCGCTAAAAAGCGAGAATTTGCTGGAAACCTGCAGCAAATATTAAACCAGCAAACCGTTTCTGACGACACAAATATTGAAGAGCTGTGGAGTAGAACAAAGGGCGCTATATTGACGGCTGCGGAAACGAGCGTCGGTTATGTCCAGAGAAACATGCAACATTGGATCTCGGACACTACCTGGCAAAAAATAGAACGCCGGAGGGCCCTCAAAAATAACGTAAACTCTACAAGCGACCCGGAAAGACGTCACCAACTAGAACGGGAATATTCCCAATTACACCGGAAGTAAAGAGAAGTGTGCGGCGTGATAAAAGGCAGCAGATAAATGAGCTCGCAGAAAAAGCGGAAAACGCGGCAAACACAGGCAACAGTAAAGTGCTGTACCAAATTACTAAACAGCTCTCGGGAAAGCACTCTACTAAAAAGCATGCCGTAAAGAGTGCGGATGGGAGGCTGCTGTGCAGCGACGAGGAGCAACTCCAAAGATGGAGAGACTACTTCTTCGCCGCCCTGAATGGTTCACTTGCACAGGAACCTCAGGAAAACAGCAACAATGCACAGCCGATAAGAATCAACACCCGGGCCCCATCCAAGACGGAAATAGTAACCGCAATTCATGCGATGGCCAATGGTAAAGCAGCTGGAAAAGATGGCATCCGGCAGAATTGTTGAAAGCCGATTCAAGCCTCATAGCAGATGCGCTTCAGCCAATCCTGGAAATAGCATGGAACACCTGTACCTTTCCGGAGGATTGGACGGAAGGTATCATAGTCAAAATACCCAAAAAGGGGGACCTAACAATATGCGACAACTGGAGAGGCATCTGTCTATTATCTACTGTGGGTAAAATCTTGTCCCACATTATATTATCAAGGATAAGAGAGGCAGTAGACCGAACGCTTAGAAGGCAGCAGGCCGGATTCAGGAAGGGCCGCTCATGTATAGACCATATTAACACCTTGAGAATCATAGTGGAGCAGTCTACTGAATTCCGATCCCCCCTTTACCTAGCTTTCGTAGATTATGAGAAAGCGTTCGACTCGGTTAATAGGAGCTTTATATGGCAGGCATTACGGCGACGTGGACTGCCTGATAAAATAATAGAATTGATAAAAGCCCTTTACAACAATTCCAAATGCAGAGTTCTCCATAATGGAAAATTATCCGACAGCTTCGAGGTGAATTCAGGAGTACGACAAGGATGTCTACTTTCGCCATTACTATTTCTTATAGTAATAAATGACATCCTTGTCGACGCTCTAGATAATAGAACAGGCGGCATACAATGGGGTTTGCTAGACCGCCTTAAGGACCTCGACTACGCGGATGATATCTGTTTGCTGGCCCACAGACATCAGGAGCTAAAAAACATGTTAAACAATTTGGCAACAGAAAGTAGTCTAGCAGGCTTAAGGCTGAATCCGAACAAAACCAAAGAAATGCGGATAAATGCAAACACACTTGAACTGCGCTGAATAATCGTGACGTGGAACTGGTAGATAAATTCTGCTACCTCGGTAGCATTATTACCGAAAATGGCGGTACAGAAGAAGACGTCAGTTCCAGAATAAATAAAGCACGAGGCGCATATGCATGCCTGTTCCGCATATGGAGATCAACGGAGATCTCAACTAACACCAAATTGCGGCTGTTCAACTCCAACGTTAAGGCAGTTCTTTTGTACGGCTGCGAAACATGGAAAGTCACCCAATTCATCACAGGGCGCCTACAAGTCTTCATCAACAGATGCCTGCGTCGTATCCTAAAAATCCGCTGGCCAGATAGAATTTCAAATGAAGAGCTATGGCGCCGTGCCGGCCAAGAAAGGATAGACGACCAAATCAGGCGAAGGAAATGGAATTGGGTTGGCCACACCTTGCGACGCGATAACGAAAACCTAGCCAAACAGGCCCTTGACTGGAACCCGCAAGGATCCCGTCGAGTTGGAAGACCTAGAACAACGTGGAGGAGGACCCTACTAGCAGAGGCCGCAACAACTGGGAGATCCTGGTCAGAGCTGAGAGCTGTCGCGCAAAACAGAGTCCGCTGGAGGGCAACTGTTTCCGCCCTATGTCCCATGAGGGATTAAAGGGGCACAAAGACAAAGAAGAAGATGAATGTAACTAAATTTCGATGAATTGAGTGAATTTGAGTTAATTTCGATGTATTCGATGAATGTAACTTAATTTCGATGAATTAAGTGAATTTAGGTTATTTTCGATGTATTCGATGACTGTAACTTAATTTCGATGAATTAAGTGAATTTAAGTTATTTTCGATGTATTCGATGAATGTAACTCTATTTCGATGAATTAAGAGAATTTAAGTTATTTTCGATGTATTCGATGAATGTAACTTAATTTCGATGAATTAAGTAAATTTAAGTTATTTTCGATGTATTCGATGAATGTAACTTAATTTCGATAAATTAAGTGAATTTAAGTAATTTTCGATGTATTCGATGAATGTAACTTAATATCGATGAATTAAGTGAATTTAAGTTATTTTCGATGTATTCGATTAATGTAACTTAATTTCGATGAATTAAGTGAATTTAAGTTATTTTCGATGTATTCGATGAATGTAACTTAATTTCTATGAATTAGGTGAATTTTAGTTATTTTCGATGTATTCGATGAATGTAACTTAATTTCGATGAATAAAGTGAATTTAAGTAATTTTCGATGTATTCGATGAATGTAACTTAATATCGATGATTTAAGTGATTTAAGTTATTTTCGATGTACACCCAACTCTCTTTTTACACGATTTATTTTTACACGAATTCGATTTAACACGGTTTAAAAAAAAAAAATCCTGTCAAAAATGTGTTTTTTAAAAAATTTTTTGTCTGCATTTTTTGTCCGCAAGTAGTAGGCCTCGCAATAGAGAATATATTTCCGGGAATACCCCCTTATTATTATTTTATTGAATACGCAATATGAAAATGCATTTCGGGAAGTTTTCTTTTATTGCTGTGTAGTGGACTTTATGTTAGGCTTGCAACTAGATACATTTAATAAAATTGGAAGCGTTTGTTAAAAAAGTGTTTTGCAACGTTAGATAAAAGACATTAAACACGGAAAGAAGGTAAGCTGTGTGTAACGTAGTTATTCATATTTTTATAAAATTATTAATTCTCTCAGAAAAATGTCAGAATCTGTAAAACAAAAACGGAAAGCGATATCTTTAGAAACGAAAATTAAAATTTTGGATCGCATTCGAAATGGGGAAGGTTCAACGTCTTTAGGCAGAATTTTCGGTTTCAATGAAGCAACAATCAGAACAATTAAGAAAAATGACACTGCAATTAGGAAATCTGTAGTTTCTGGAAGAAAAGCGTCTGCTAAATTTTCATCTTACACTAGAGATAATATTAAAGAAAAAATGGAAAAAGCACTGATAATATGGATAGAGGAAAATATCCAAAAAAGAATCCCAGTTGACGGAAACACCATTAGGCAAAAAGCATTAAGAATTTACAAACATATAAAGGAACAAGAACCTTCTACATCGAACGAATCAACTCAAGAAAAGAGCTTTTTTGCAAGCTCAGGATGGCTAACGCGTTTATCAAAAGGCATTCACTTCATAACATAAAAATGAAGGGTGAAACAGCGTCTGCAGATGGAAAGGCTGCTAAGGAATTTCCTCCGAAACTAGCAAAAATAATTCTGATGGTGGATATGTTCCAGACCAGGTATTTAATGCGGACGAAACTGGTCTTTTTTGGAAGAAAATGCCGAACAGAACGTATGTGGCCAAATCGCAAAAGAATGTTGGTGGTTTAAAGCACAAAAAGATCGAGTTACATTTTTATTGTGCTCCAATGCTTCAGAAGACCGGATGCTGAAGCCCCTTCTAGTCAATCGCGCAGTCAAACCTCGAGCAATGAAAGGTGTCGATTTTGATAAATTACCGGTTTATTGGATGGCGAACAAAAAAGCATGGGTAACCACTGATATTTTTACAGAATGGTTCAATAAATGTTTTGTCCCAGAAACTAGAAGATATATGAATGAAAAAGGCCTGGAATTCAAAGTTCTTCTGATTATAGATAATGCACCTGGTCATCCAGAGTTGAAACATGATAATGTACAAGTTTTATTTCTGCCACCAAATACGACATCCCTTATTCAACCGCTGGACCAGGGAATTATCGGCACATTTAAAACTTAATACATCAAGCGAACATTCCAACATATTTTGTAAGCAATGGATAAAGATAAAACTCTTACGGTAATTTCTTCCTGGAAAAAGTTTTCTATCAAGGATTGCGTAACACATGCTGCTCTAGCAACAGCTCAATTACGACCATCAACGTTAAATGCATGTTGGAGAGCGATTTGGCCAGAATGTGTTAAAAGTAACAATTATGTGGCTCCAAACACGAATGAGTATCCCTCTATAATCACTATGGCACACAGCGTTGGTGGGGAGGGTTTTGATGACTTGAGTCCTGACGACATTGATGAACTGCTAGTTGATCAAGTTCTTAGCGACGATGAGATAATCCAGGCTGCATTAGAGAATGCTGAATCTACTGAAAGTAGTGACTGTGATGATAATGAACCAAAGCAACTTACTACAAATGTACTTCTTGAAGCACTTCAACTGGCAAGCAAATTAGGAAGCCTTCTAATTACAAATGATCCTAATGTCGAAAGAGCTACACAGTTCAACCGTGATCTGACATTGTGTATGGCTCCTTATAAAGAATTACACAAAGAGATGTCAAAAGCTAAATCTAAACAGTTCATAACAGATTTTTTTGTTGCCAAATCAGCACGACACATCGAACCAGTAAGAGAAAAATCGACTACTGCTGAAGATATCCCGGACACCATTCAAAATATTTCCAGGGATGATATGATGAATATTTCCAGTGATGATCAATCCACCATGCACAGACGAACGCGTCTTATGATTCAAAATCATGCCAGCGAATAAAGTTATTGTTTATTCCAGCTTGCGCCTTCTTTGGTTATAAATTCTATATTCTTTGATTTTTGTTGATTTTTAATTTATTTTATTTTTAGTTTAAGTTTAATTAAATTGAATGAACTAAATTTTATGTTTTATGAACGAATAAAATGTGTTTGAACTTTTAATATTACTACATATAATTGTTCTTTTTAAACTTTTATTTCCATCATTTTAGCAGGTTTCAGGGATATGAAACCAACAACATATTATTCATACACCATTTTTTTACACGGTTTTTTTTACACGTTTTTTTTTCAGGAACGTATCTACCGTGTAAAAAGAGAGTTAGGTGTATTCGATTAATGTAACTTAATTTCGATGAATTAGTGAATTTAAGTTATTTTCGATGTATTCGATAAATGTAACTTAATTTCGTTAATGAATGTAGTTATTTTCGATGTATTCGATTAATGTAACTTAATTTCGATGTATTAGTGAATTTAAGTTATTTTCGATGTATTCGATGAATGTAACTTAATTTCGATGAATTAAATGAATTAAGTTATTTTCGATGTATTCGATGAATGTAACTTAATTTCTATGAATTAGGTGAATTTAAGTTATTTTCGATGTATTCGATGAATGTAACTTAATTTCGATGAATTAATTGAATTTAAGTAATTTTCGATGTATTCGATGAATGTAACTTAATATCGATGAATTAAGTGAATTTAAGTAATTTTCGATGTACTCGATGAATGTAACTTAATTTCGATGAATTAAGTGAATTTAAGTTATTTTCGATGTATTCGATGAATGTAACTTAATTTCGATGAATTAAGTGAATTTAAGATATTTTCGATGTATTCCATGAATGTAACTTAATTTCGATGAATTAAGTGAATTTAAGTTATTTTCGATGTGTTCGATTAATGTAACTTAATTTCTATGAATTAGGCGAATTTAAGTTATTTTCGATGTATTCGATGAATGTAACTTAATTTCGATGAATTAAGTAAATTTAAGTTATTTTCGATGTATTCGATGAATGTAACTTAATTTCGATAAATTAAGTGAATTTAAGTAATTTTCGATGTATTCGATGAATGTAACTTAATATCGATGAATTAAGTGAATTTAAGTTATTTTCGATGTATTCGATTAATGTAACTTAATTTCGATGAATTAAGTGAATTTAAGTTATTTTCGATGTATTCGATGAATGTAACTTAATTTCTATGAATTAGGTGAATTTTAGTTATTTTCGATGTATTCGATGAATGTAACTTAATTTCGATGAATTAATTGAATTTAAGTAATTTTCGATGTATTCGATGAATGTAATTTAATATCGATGATTTAAGTGATTTAATTTATTTTCGATGTATTCGATTAATGTAACTTAATTTCGATGAATTAATGAATTTAAGTTATTTTCGATGTATTCGATAAATGTAACTTAATTTCGTTAATGAATGTAGTTATTTTCGATGTATTCGATTAATGTAACTTAATTTAGATGTATTAGTGAATTTAAGTTATTTTCGATGTATTCGATGAATGTAACTTAATTTCGATGAATTAAGTGAATTTAAGTTATTTTCGATGTATTCGATGAATGTAACTTAATTTCTATGAATTAGGTGAATTTAAGTTATTTTCGATGTATTCGATGAATGTAACTTAATTTCGATGAATTAATTGAATTTAAGTAATTTTCGATGTATTCGATGAATGTAACTTAATATCGATGAATTAAGTGAATTTAAGTAATTTTCGATGTATTCGATGAATGTAACTTATTTTCGATGTATTCGATGAATGTAACTTAATTTCGATGAATTAAGTAAATTTAAGTTATTTTCGATGTATTCGATGAATGTAACTTAATTTCGATAAATAAAGTGAATTTAAGTAATTTTCGATGTATTCGATGAATGTAACTTAATATCGATGAATTAAGTGAATTTAAGTTATTTTCGATGTATTCGATTAATGTAACTTAATTTCGATGAATTAAGTGAATTTAAGTTATTTTCGATGTATTCGATGAATGTAACTTAATTTCTATGAATTAGGTGAATTTTAGTTATTTTCGATGTATTCGATGAATGTAACTTAATTTCGATGAATTAATTGAATTTAAGTAATTTTCGATGTATTCGATGAATGTAATTTAATATCGATGATTTAAGTGATTTAAGTTATTTTCGATGTATTCGATTAATGTAACTTAATTTCGATGAATTAATGAATTTAAGTTATTTTCGATGTATTCGATAAATGTAACTTAATTTCGTTAATGAATGTAGTTATTTTCGATGTATTCGATTAATGTAACTTAATTTCGATGTATTAGTGAATTTAAGTTATTTTCGATGTATTCGATGAATGTAACTTAATTTCGATGAATTAAGTGAATTTAAGTTATTTTCGATGTATTCGATGAATGTAACTTAATTTCTATGAATTAGGTGAATTTAAGTTATTTTCGATGTATTCGATGAATGTAACTTAATTTCGATGAATTAATTGAATTTAAGTATTTTTCGATGTATTCGATGAATGTAACTTAATATCGATGAATTAAGTGAATTTAAGTAATTTTCGATGTATTCGATGAATGTAACTTAATTTCGATGAATTAAGTGAATTTAAGTTATTTTCGATGTATTCGATGAATGTAACTTAATTGCGATGAATTAAGTGAATTTGAGCTATTTTCGATGTATTCGATGAATGTAACATAATTTCGATAAATTAAGTGAATTTATGTTATTTTCGATGTATTCGATGAATGTAACTTAATTTCGATGAATTAAGTGAATTTAAGGTATTTTCGATGTATTCGATTAATGTAACTTAATTTCGATGAATTAGTGAATTTAAGTTATTTTCGATGTATTCGATGAATGTAACTTAATTTCGATGAATTAAGTGAATTTAAGGTATTTTCGATGTATTCGATGAATGTAACTTAATTGCGATGAATTAAGTGAATTTGAGTTATTTTCGATGTATTCGATGAATGTAACTTAATTGCGATGAATTAAGTGAATTTGAGTTATTTTCGATGAATTCGATGAATGTAACTTAATTTCGATGAATTAAGTGAATTTAAGTTATTTTCGATTTTTTCGATAAATGTCACTTAATTTCTATGAATTAGATGAATTTAAGTTATTTTCGATGTATTCGATGAATGTAACTTAACTTCGATGAATTAAGTGAATTTAAGTTATTTTCGATTCATTCGATGAATGTAACTGAATTTCGATGTATTAAGTGAATTTAAGTTATTTTCGATGTATTCGATGAATGTCACTTAATTTCGATTAATTAATTGAATTTAAGTTATTTTCGATGTATTCGATGAATGTAACTTAATATCGATGAATTAAGTGAATTTAAGTTATTTTCGATGTATTCGATTAATGTAACTTAATTTCGATGAATTAGTGAATTTAAGTTGTTTTCGATGTATTCGATGAATGTAACTGAATTTCGATGAATTAAGTGAATTTAAGTTATTTTCGATGTATTCGATGAATGTAACTTAATTGCGATGAATTAAGTGAATTTGAGCTATTTTCGATGTATTCGATGAATGTAAGTGAATTTAAGTAATTTCGATGAATTAAGTGAATTTAAGTAATTTTCGATGTATTCGATGAATGTAACTTAATTTCGATGAATTAAGTGAATTTAAGTCATTTTCGATGTATTCGATGAATGTAACTTAATATCGATGAATTAAGCGAATTTAAGTTATTTTCGATGTATTCGATTAATGTAACTTAATTTCGATGAATTAGTGAATTTAAGTTATTTTCGATGTATTCGATGAATGTAACTTAATATCGATGAATTAAGTGAATTTAAGTTATTTTCGATGTATTCGATTAATGTAACTTAATTTCGATGAATTAGTGAATTTAAGTTGTTTTCGATGTATTCGATGAATGTAACTGAATTTCGATGAATTAAGTGAATTTAAGTTATTTTCGATGTATTCGATGAATGTAACTTAATTTCGATGAATTAAGTGAATTTAAGTTATTTTCGATGTATTCGATTAATGTAATTTAATTTCGATGAATTAGTGAATTTAAGTTATTTTCGATGTATTCGATGAATGTAAATTAATTTCTATGAATTAGGTGAATTTAAGTTATTTTCGATGTATTCGATGAATGTAACTTAATTTCGATGAATTAGTGAATTTAAGTTGTTTTCGATGTATTCGATGAATGTAACTGAATTTCGGTGAATTAAGTGAATTTAAGTTATTTTCGATGTATTCGATTAATGTAACTTAATTTCGATGAATTAGTGAATTTAAGTTGTTTTCGATGTATTCGATGAATGTAACTGAATTTCGATGAATTAAGTGAATTTAAGTAATTTTCGATGTATTCGATGAATGTAACTTAATTTCGATGAATTAAGTGAATTTAAGTTATTTTCGATGTATTCGATGAATGTAACTTAATTGCGATGAATTAAGTGAATTTGAGCTATTTTCGATGTATTCGATGAATGTAACATAATTTCGATAAATTAAGTGAATTTATGTTATTTTCGATGTATTCGATGAATGTAACTTAATTTCGATGAATTAACTGAATTTAGGTTATTTTCGATGTATTCGTAGTATGTAACTCAATTTCGATGAATCAAGTGATTTCGAGTTATTTTCGATGTATTCGATTAATGTATCTTAATTTCGATGAATTAAGTGAATTTAACTAATTTTCGATGTATTCGATGAATGTAATTTAATTTCGATGAATTAAGTGAATTTAAGTTATTTTCGAAGTATTCGATGAATGTAACTTAATTTCAATGAATTAGTGAATTTAAGTTATTTTCGATGTATTCAATGAATGTAACTTAATTTCGATGAATTATGTGAATTTAAGTTATTTTCGATGTATTCGATTAATGTAACTTAATTTCTATGAATTAGGCGAATTTAAGTTATTTTCGATGTATTCGATGAATGTAACTTAATTTCGATGAATTAAGTGAATTTAAGTTATTTTCGATGTATTCGATGAATGTTACTTAATATCGATGAATTAAGTGAATTTAAGTTATTTTCGATGTATTCGATTAATGTAACTTAATTTCGATGAATTAAGTGAATTTAAGTTATTTTGGATGTATTCGATGAATGAAACTTAATTTCTACGAATTAGGTGAATTTAAGTTATTTTCGATGAATTCGATGAATGTAACTTAATTTCGATGAATTAATTGAAGTTAAGTAATTTTCGATGTATTCGATGAATGTAACTTAATATCGATGATTTAAGTGATTTAAGTTATTTTCGATGTATTCGATTAATGTAACTTAATTTCGATGAATTAGTGAATTTAAGTTATTTTCGATGTATTCGATGAATGTAACTTAATTTCGTTAATGAATGTAGTTATTTTCGATGTATTCGATAAATGTAACTTAATTTCGATGTAGTGAATTTAAGTTATTTTCGATATATTCGATGAATGTAACTTAATTTCGATGAATTAAGTGAATTTAAGTTATTTTCGATGTATTCGATGAATGTAACTTAATTTCTATGAATTAGGTGAATTTAAGCTATTTTCGATGTATTCGATGAATGTAACTTAATTTCGATGAATTAATTGAATTTATGTTATTTTCGATGTATTCGATGAATGTAACTAATTATCGATGAATTAAGTGAATTTAAGTAATTTTCGATGTATTCGATGAATGTAACTTAATTTCGATGAATTAAGTGAATTTAAGTTATTTTCGATGTATTCGATGAATGTAACTTAATTGCGATGAATTAAGTGAATTTGAGCTATTTTCGATGTATTCGATGAATGTAACATAATTTCGATAAATTAAGTGAATTTATGTTATTTTCGATGTATTCGATGAATGTAACTTAATTTCGATGAATTAACTGAATTTAAGTTATTTTCGATGTATTCGTAGTATGTAACTCAATTTCGATGAATCAAGTGATTTCAAGTTATTTTCGATGAATTCGATGAATGTAACTTAATATCGATGAATTAAGTGAATTTAAGTTATTTTCAATGTATTCGATGTATGAAACTCAATTTCGATGAATTAAGTAAATTTAAGTTATTTTCGATGTACTCGATGAATGTAACTAAATTTCGATGAATTAAGTGAATTTGAGTTATATTCGATGTATTCGATGAATGTAACTTAATTTCGATGAATTAAGTGAATTTAAGTAATTTTCGATGTATTCGATGAATGTAACTTAATATCGATGAATTAAGTGAATTTAAGTAATTTTCGATGTATTCGATGAATGTAACTTAATTTCGATGAATTAAGTGAATTTAAGTTATTTTCGATGTATTCGATGAATGTAACTTAATTGCGATAAATTAAGTGAATTTATGTTATTTTCGATGTATTCGATGAATGTAACTTAATTTCGATGAATTAACTGAATTTAAGTTATTTTCGATGTATTCGATGAATGTAAATTAATTTCTATGAATTAGGTGAATTTAAGTTATTTTCGATGTATTCGATGAATGTGACTTAATTTCGATGAATTAAGTGAATTTGAGCTATTTTCGATGTATTCGATGAATGTAACTTAATTTCGATGAATTAAGTGAATTTAAGTTATTTTCGATGTATTCGATGAATGTAACTTAATTTCGATGAATTAATTGAATTTAAGTAATTTTCGAAGTATTCGATGAATGTAACTTAATATCGATGAATTAAGTGAATTTAAGTTATTTTCGATGTATTCGATTAATGTAACTTAATTTCGATGAATTAGTGAATTTAAGTTATTTTCGATGTATTCGATGAATGTAACTTAATTTCGATGAATTAAGTGAATTTAAGTTATTTTCGAAGTATTCGATTGAATGTAAATTAATTTCTATGAATTAGGTGAATTTAAGTTATTTTCGATGTATTCGATGAATGTAACTTAATTTCGATGAATTAAGTGAATTTAAGTTATTTTCGATGTATTCGATGAATGTAACTTAATTGCGATGAATTATTTGAATTTAAGTAATTTTCGATGTATTCGATGAATGTAACTTAATATCGATGAATTAAGTGAATTTAAGTTATTTTCGATGTATTCGATTAATGTAACTTAATTTCGATGAATTAGTGAATTTAAGTTATTTTCGATGTATTCGATGAATGTAACTTAATTTCGATGAATTAAGTGAATTTAAGGTATTTTCGATGTATTCGATGAATGTAACTTAATTGCGATGAATTAAGTGAATTTGAGTTATTTTCGATGTATTCGATGAATGTAACTTAATTGCGATGAATTAAGTGAATTTGAGTTATTTTCGATGAATTCGATGAATGTAACTTAATTTCGATGAATTAAGTGAATTTAAGTTATTTTCGATTTTTTCGATAAATGTCACTTAATTTCTATGAATTAGATGAATTTAAGTTATTTTCGATGTATTCGATGAATGTAACTTAACTCGATGAATTAAGTGAATTTAAGTTATTTTCGATTCATTCGATGAATGTAACTGAATTTCGATGTATTAAGTGAATTTAAGTTATTTTCGATGTATTCGATGAATGTCACTTAATTTCGATTAATTAAGTGAATTTAAGTTATTTTCGATGTATTCGATGAATGTAACTTAATATCGATGAATTAAGTGAATTTAAGTTATTTTCGATGTATTCGATTAATGTAACTTAATTTCGATGAATTAGTGAATTTAAGATGTTTTCGATGTATTCGATGAATGTAACTGAATTTCGATGAATTAAGTGAATTTAAGTTATTTTCGATGTATTCGATGAAATGTAACTTAATTGCGATGAATTAAGTGAATTTGAGCTATTTTCGATGTATTCGATGAATGTAAGTGAATTTAAGTAATTTCGATGAATTAAGTGAATTTAAGTAATTTTCGATGTATTCGATGAATGTAACTTAATTTCGACGAATTAAGTGAATTTAAGTAATTTTCGATGTATTCGATGAATGTAACTTAATATCGATGAATTAAGTGAATTTAAGTTATTTTCGATGTATTCGATTAATGTAACTTAATTTCGATGAATTAGTGAATTTAAGTTATTTTCGATGTATTCGATGAATGTAACTTAATATCGATGATTAAGTGAATTTAAGTTATTTTCGATGTATTCGATTAATGTAACTTAATTTCGATGAATTAGTGAATTTAAGTTGTTTTCGATGTATTCGATGAATGTAACTGAATTTCGATGAATTAAGTGAATTTAAGTTATTTTCGATGTATTCGATGAATGTAACTTAATTTCGATGAATTAAGTGAATTTAAGTTATTTTCGATGTATTCGATTAATGTAACTTAATTTCGATGAATTAGTGAATTTAAGTATTTTCGATGTATTCGATGAATGTAAATTAATTTCTATGAATTAGGTGAATTTAAGTTATTTTCGATGTATTCGATGAATGTAACTTAATTTCGATGAATTAGTGAATTTAAGTTGTTTTCGATGTATTCGATGAATGTAACTGAATTTCGATGAATTAAGTGAATTTAAGTTATTTTCGATGTATTCGATGAATGTATCTTAATATCGATGAATTAAGTGAATTTAAGTTATTTTCGATGTATTCGATTAATGTAACTTAATTTCGATGAATTAGTAAATTTAAGTTATTTTCGATGTATTCGATGAATGTAACTTAATATCGATGAATTAAGTGAATTTAAGTTATTTTCGATGTATTCGATTAATGTAACTTAATTTCGATGAATTAGTGAATTTAAGTTGTTTTCGATGTATTTGATGAATGTAACTGAATTTCGATGAATTAAGTGAATTTAAGTTATTTTCGATGTATTCGATGAATGTAACTTAATTGCGATGAATTAAGTGAATTTGAGCTATTTTCGATGTATTCGATGAATGTAAGTGAATTTAAGTAATTTCGATGAATTAAGTGAATTTAAGTAATTTTCGATGTATTCGATGAATGTAACTTAATTTCGATGAATTAAGTGAATTTAAGTTATTTTCGATGTATTCGATGAATGTAACTTAATTGCGATGAATTAAGTGAATTTGAACTATTTTCGATGTATTCGATGAATGTAACATAATTTCGATAAATTAAGTGAATTTAAGTTATTTTCGATGTATTCGATGAATGTAACTTAATTTCGACGAATTAAGTGAATTTAAGTTATTGTCGATGAATTCGATGAATGTAACTTAATTTCGATGAATTAAGTGAATTTAAGTTATTTTCGATGAATTCGACGTATGAAACTCAATTTCGATGAATTAAGTGAATTTAAGTTATTGTCGATGTATTCGATGAATGTAACTTAATTTCGATGAATTAACTGAATTTAAGTTATTTTCGATGTATTCGATGTATGAAACTCAATTTCGATGAATTAAGTGAATTTAAGTTATTTTCGATGTACTCGATGAATGTAACTAAATTTCGATGAATTAATGAATTTGAGTTATATTCGATGTATTCGATTAATGTAACTTAATTTCGATGAATTAAGTGAATTTAAGTTATTTTCGATGTATTCGATGAATGTATATAACTTAATTTCGATGAATTAAGTGAATCCAAGTTATTTTCGATGTATTCGATTAATGTATCTTAATTTCGATGAATTAAGTGATTTTGAGTTATTTTCGATGTATTCGATGAATGTAACTTAATTTCGATGAATTAAGTGAATTTAGGTTATTTTCGATGTATTCGATGAATGTAACTTAATTTCGATGAATTAAGTGAATTTAAGTTATTTTCGATGTATTCGATGAATGTAACTCAATTTCGATGAATTAAGAGAATTTAAGTTATTTTCGATGTATTCGATGAATGTAACTTAATTTCGATGAATTAAGTGAATTTAAGATATTTTCGATGTATTCCATGAATGTAACTTAATTTCGATGAATTAACTGAATTTAACTTATTTTCGATGTATACTATGAATGTAACCAAACTTCGATGAATTAAGTGAATTTAAGTTATTTTCGGTGTATTCGATGAATGTAACTTAATTTCGATGAATTAAGTGAATTTAAGTTATTTTCGATGTATTCGATGAATGTAACTTAATTTCGATGAATTTAGTGAATTTAAGTTATTTTCGATGTATTCGATGTATGAAACTCAATTTCGATGAATTAAGTGAATTTAAGATATTTTCGGTGTATTCGATGAATGTAACTTAATTTCGATGAATTAAGTGAATTTAAGTTATTTTCGATGTTTTCGATGAATGTAACTTAATTTCGATGAATTAATGAATTTAAGTTATTTTCGATGTATTCGATGAATGTAACTTAATTTCGATGAATTAAGTGAATTTAACTTATTTTCGATGTATTCGATGAATGTAACTCAATTTCGATGAATTAAGTGAATTTAACTAATTTTCGATGTATTCGATGAATGTAATTTAATTTCGATGAATTAAGTGAATTTAAGTTATTTTCGAATTATTCGATGAATGTAACTTAATTTCGAAGAATTATGTGAATTTAAGTTATTTTCGATGTATTCGATGATTGTAACTTAATTTTGATGAATTAAGTGAATTTAAGTTATTTTCGAGGTATTCGATTAATATAAATAATTTCAATGAATTAGTGAATTTAAGTTATTTTCGATGTATTCAATGAATGTAACTAATTTCGATGAATTAAGTGAATTTAAGTTATTTTCGATGTATTCGATTAATGTAACTTAATTTCTATGAATTAGGCGAATTTAAGTTATTTTTGATGTATTCGATGAATGTAACTTAATTTCGATGAATTAAGTAAATTTAAGTTATTTTCGATGTATTCGATGAATGTAACTTAATTTCGATGAATTAAGTGAATTTAGGTAATTTTCGATGTATTCGATGAATGTAACTTAATATCGATGAATTACGTGAATTTAAGCTATTTTCGATGTATTCGATTAATGTAACTTAATTTCGATGAATTAAGTGAATTTAAGTTATTTTCGATGTATTCGATGAATGTAACTTAATTTCTATGAATTAGGTGAATTTAAGTTATTTTCGATGTATTCGATGAATGTAACTTAATTTCGATGAATTAATTGAATTTAAGTAATTTTCGAATTATTCGATGAATGTAACTTAATATCGATGATTTAAGTGATTTAAGTTATTTTCGATGTATTCGATTAATGTAACTTAATTTCGATGAATTAGTGAATTTTTGTTATTTTCGATGTATTCGATGAATGTAACTTAATTTCGTTAATGAATGTAGTTATTTTCGATGTATTCGATTAATGTAAGTTAATTTCGATGAATTGGTGAATTTAAGTTATTTTCGATGTATTCGATGAATGTAACTTAATTTCGATGAATTAAGTGAACTTACGTTATTTTCGATGTATTCGATTAATGTAACTTAATTTCTATGAATTATGTGAATTTAAGTTTTTTTCGATGTATCGATGAATGTAGCTTAATTTCGATGAATTAATTGAATTTAAGTAATTTTCGATGTATTCGATGAATGTAACTTAATATCGATGAATTAAGTGAATTTAAGTAATTTTCGATGTATTCGATGAATGTAACTTAATTTCGATGAATTAAGTGAATTTAAGTTATTTTCGATGTATTCGATGAATGTAACTTAATTGCGATGAATTAAGTGAATTTGAGCTATTTTCGATGTATTCGATGAATGTAACATAATTTCGATAAATTAAGTGAATTTATGTTATTTTCGATGTATTCGATGAATGTAACTTATTTTCGATGAATTAACTGAATTTAAGTTATTTTCGATGTATTCGTAGTATGTAACTCAATTTCGATGAATCAAGTGATTTCAAGTTATTTTCGATGAATTCGATGAATGTAACTTAATTTCGATGAATTAAGTGAATTTAATTTATTTTCAATGTATTCGATGTATGAAACTCAATTTCGATGAATTAAGTGAATTTAAGTTATTTTCGATGTACTCGATGAATGTAACTAAATTTCGATAAATTAGTGAATTTGAGTTATATTCGATGTATTCGATGAATGTCACTTAATTTCGATGAATTAAGTGAATCCAAGTTATTTTCGATGTATTCGATTAATGTATCTTAATGTCGATGAATTAAGTGATTTTAAGTTATTTTCGAGGTACTCGATGAATGTAACTAAATTTCGATGAATTAAGTGTATTTGCGTTAATTTCGATGTATTCGATGAATGTAACTTAATTTCGATGAATTAAGTGAATTTAGGTTATTTTCGATGTATTCGATGAATGTAACTTAATTTCGATGAATTAAGTGAATTTAAGTTATTTTCGATGTATTCGATGAATGTAACTCAATTTCGATGAATTAAGAAAATTTAAGTTATTTTCGATGTATTCGATGAATGTAACTTAATTTCGATGAATTAAGTGAATTTAAGATATTTTCGATGTATTCCATGAATGTAACTTAATTTCGATGAATTAAGTGAATTTAAGTTATTTTCGATGTATTCGATTAATGAAACTTAATTTCTATGAATTAGGCGAATTTAAGTTATTTTCGATGTATTCGATGAATGTAACTTAATTTCGATGAATTAAGTAAATTTAAGTAATTTTCGATGTATTCGATGAATGTAACTTAATTTCGATAAATTAAGTGAATTTAAGTAATTTTCGAGGTATTCGATGAATGTAACTTAATATCGATGAATTAAGTGCATTTAATTTATTTTCGATGTATTCGATTAATGTAACTTAATTTCGATGAATTAAGTGAATTTAAGTTATTTTCGATGTATTCGATGAATGTAACTTAATTTCTATGAATTAGGTGAATTTAAGTTATTTTCGATGTATTCGATGAATGTAACTTAATTTCGATGAATTAATTGAATTTAAGTAATTTTCGATGTATTCGATGAATGTAACTTAATATCGATGATTTAAGTGATTTAAGTTATTTTCGATGTATTCGATTAATGTAACTTAATTTCGATGAATTAATGAATTTAAGTTATTTTCGATGTATTCGATGAATGTAACTTAATTTCGTTAATGAATGTAGTTATTTCCGATGTATTCGATTAATGTAACTTAATTTCGATGAATTAAGTGAATCCAAGTTATTTTCGATGTATTTGATAAATGTAACTTAATTTCGATGAATTAAGTGAATTTAAGTTGTTTTCGATGTATTCGATGAATGTAACTTAATTTCTATGAATTAGGTGAATTTAAGTTATTTTCGATGTATTCGATGAATGTAACTTAATTTCGATGAATTAAGTGAGTTTAAGTTATTTTCGATGTATTCGATGAATGTAACTTAATTGCGATGAATTAAATGAATTTGAGCTATTTTCGATGTATTCGATGAATGTAACTTAATTTCGATAAATTAAGGGAATTTATGTTATTTTCGATGTATTCGATGAATGTAACTTATTTTCGATGAATTAACTGAATTTAAGTTATTTTCGATGTATTCGTAGTATGTAACTCAATTTCGATGAATCAAGTGATTTCAAATTATTTTCGATGAATTCGATGAGTGTAACTTAATTTCGATGAATTAAGTGAATTTAATTTATTTTCAATGTATTCGATGTATGAAACTCAATTTCGATGAATTAAGTGAATTTAAGTTATTTTCGATGTACTCGATGAATGTAACTAAATTTCGATAAATTAGTGAATTTGAGTTATATCGATGTATTCGATGAATGTCACTTAATTTCGATGAATTAAGTGAATCCAAGTTATTTTCGATGTATTCGATTAATGTATCTTAATGTCGATGAATTAAGTGATTTTAAGTTATTTTCGAGGTACTCGATGAATGTAACTAAATTTCGATGAATTAAGTGTATTTGCGTTAATTTCGATGTATTCGATGAATGTAACTTAATTTCGATGAATTAAGTGAATTTAGGTTATTTTCGATGTATTCGATGAATGTAACTTAATTTCGATGAATTAAGTGAATTTAAGTTATTTTCGATGTATTCGATGAATGTAACTCAATTTCGATGAATTAAGAAAATTTAAGTTATTTTCGATGTATTCGATGAATGTAACTTAATTTCGATGTATGTACTCGATGAATGTAACTAAATTTCGATGAATTAAGTGAATTTGAGTTATATTCGATGTACTCGATGAATGTAACTAAATTGCGATGAATTAAGTGAATTTGAGTTATTTTCGATGTATTCGATGAATGTAACTTAATTTCCATGAATTAAGTGAATTTAGGTTATTTTCGATGTATTCGATGAATGTAACTTAATTTCGATGAATTAAGTGAATTTAAGTTATTTTCGATGTATTCGATGAATGTAACTCAATTTCGATGAATTAAGAGAATTTAAGTTATTTTCGATGTATTCGATTAATGTAACTTAATTTCGATGAATTAAGTGAATTTAAGATATTTTCGATGTATTCCATGTATTCCATGAATGTAACTTAATTTCGATGAATTAAGTGAATTTAACTTATGTTCGATGTATTCTATGAATGTAACTAAATTTCGATGAATTAAGTGAATTTAAGTTATTTTCGATGTATTCGATGAATGTAACTTAATTTCGATGAATTAAGTGAATTTAAGTTATTTTCGATGTATTCGATGAATGTAACTTAATTTCGATGAATTAAGTGAATTTAAGATATTTTCGGTGTATTTGATGAATGTAACTTAATTTCGATGAATTAAGTGAATTTAAGTTATTTTCGATGTATTCGATGAATGTAACTTAATTTCGATGAATTAAATGAATTTAAGTTATTTTCGATGTATTCGATGAATGTAACTTAATTTCGATGAATTAAGTGAATTTAACTTATTTTCAATGTATTCGATGAATGTAACTCAATTTCGATGAATTAAGTGAATTTAAGTTATTGTCGATGAATTCGATGAATGTAATGTAATTTCGAAAAATTAAGTGCTTTCAAGTTATTTTCGATGTATTCGATGTATGAAACTCAATTTCGATGAATTAAGTGAATTTAAGTTATTTTCGGTGTATTCGATGAATGTAACTTAATTTCGATGAATTAAGTGAATTTAACTTATTTTCGATGTATTCTATGAATGTAACTAAATTTCGATGAATTAAGTGAATTTAAGTTATTTTCGATGTATTCGATGAATGTAACTTAATTTCGATGAATTAAGTGAATTTAAGTTATTTTCGATGTATTCGATGTATGTAACTTAATTTCGATGAATTTAGTGAATTTAAGTTATTATCGATGTATTGGATGTATGAAACTCAATTTCGATGAATTAAGTGAATTTAAGTTATATTCGATGTATTTGATGAATGTAACTTAATTTCGATGAATTAAGTGAATTTAAGTTATTTTCGATGTATTCGATGAATGTAACTTAATTTCGATGAATTAAATGAATTTAAGTTATTTTCGATGTATTCGATGAATGTAACTTAATTTCGATGAATTAAGTGAATTTAACTTATTTTCAATGTATTCGATGAATGTAACTCAATTTCGATGAATTAAGTGAATTTAAGTTATTGTCGATGAATTCGATGAATGTAATGTAATTTCGAAAAATTAAGTGCTTTCAAGTTATTTTCGATGTATTCGATGTATGAAACTCAATTTCGATGAATTAAGTGAATTTAAGATATTTTCGATGTATTCCATGAATGTAACTTAATTTCGATGAATTAAGTGAATTTAACTTATTTTCGATGTATTCGATGAATGTAACTTAATTTCGATGAATTAAGTGAATTTAAGTTATTTTCGATGTATTCGATGTATGAAACTCAATTTCGATGAATTAAGTGAATTTAAGATATTTTCGATGTATTCCATGAATGTAACTTAATTTCGATGAATTAAGTGAATTTAACTTATTTTCGATGTATTCGATGAATGTAACTTAATTTCGATGAATTAAGTGAATTTAACTTATTTTCGATGTATTCGATTAATGTAACTCAATTTCGATGAATTAAGTGAATTTAAGTTATTGTCGATGAATTCGATGAATGTAATGTAATTTAGAAAAATTAAGTGCTTTCAAGTTATTTTCGATGTATTCGATGTATGAAACTCAATTTCGACGAATTAAGTGAATTTAAGTTATTGTCGATGAATTCGATGAATGTAATGTAATTTCGATAAATTAAGTGCTTTCAAGTTATTTTCGATGTATTCGATGTATGAAACTCAATTTCGATGAATTAAGTGAATTTAAGATATTTTCGACGTATTCCATGAATGTAACTTAATTTCGATGAATTAAGTGAATTTAACTTATTTTCGATGTATTCGATGAATGTAACTTTATTTCGATGAATTAAGTGAATTTAAGTTATTTTCGATGTATTCGATTAATGTATCTTAATTTCGATGAATTAAGTGATTTTAAGTTATTTTTGATGTACTCGATGAATGTAACTAAATTTCGATGAATTAAGTGAATTTGAGTTATTTTCGATGTATTCGATGAATGTAACTTAATTTCGATGAATTAAGTGAATTTAGGTTATTTTCGATGTATTCGATGAATGTAACTTAATTTCGATGAATTAAGTGAATTTAAGTTATTTTCGATGTATTCGATGAATGTAACTCAATTTCGATGAATTAAGAGAATTTAAGTTATTTTCGATGTATTCGATGAATGTAACTTAATTTCGATGAATTAAGTGAATTTAAGATATTTTCGATGTATTCCATGAATGTAACTTAATTTCGATGAATTAACTGAATTTAACTTATTTTCGATGTATTCTATGAAAGTAACTAAATTTCGATGAATTAAGTGAATTTAAGTTATTTTCGATGTATTCGATGAATGTAACTTCATTTCGATGAATTAAGTGAATTTAAGTTATTTTCGATGAATTCGATGAATGTAACTTAATTTCGATGAATTAAGTGAATTTAACTTATTTTCGATGTATTTGATGAATGTAACTAAATTTCGATGAATTAAGTAAATTTAAGTTATTTTCGATGTATTCGATGAATGTAATTTAATTTCGATGAATTAAGTGAATTTAAGTTATTTTCGATTTCTTCGAAGAATGTCACTTAATTTCTATGAATTAGATGAATTTGAGTTATTTTCGATGTATCCGATGAATGTAACTTAATTTCGATGAATTAAGTGAATTTAAGTTATTTTCGATGTATTCGATGAATGTAACTTAATTTCGATGAATTAAGTGAATTTAAGATATTTTCGATGTATTCCATGAATGTCACTTAATTTCGATGAATTAAGTGAATTTAACTTATTTTTGATGTATTCGATGAATGCAACTTAATTTCGATGAATTAAGTGAATTTAAGTTATTTTCGATGTATTCGATGAATGTAACTTAATTTCGATGAATTAAGTGAATTTAAGTTATTTTCGATGTATTCTATGTATGAAACTCAATTTCGATGAATTAAGTGAATTTAAGATATTTTCGATGTATTCCATGAATGTAACTTAATTTCGATGAATTAAGTGAATTTAACTTATTTTCGATGTATTCGATGAATGTAACTCAATTTCGATGAAATAAGTGAATTTAAGTTATTTTCGATGAATTCGATGAATGTAACGTAATTTCGATGAATTAAGTGAATTTAAGTTATTTTCGATGTATTCCATGAATGTAACTTAATTTCGATGAATTAAGTGAATTTAAGTTATTGTCGTTGTATTCGATGAATGTAACTTAATTTCGATGAATTAACTGAATTTAAGTTATTTTCGATGTATTCGGAGTATGTAACTCAATTTCGATGAATTAAGTGGTTTCAAGTTATTTTCGATGAATTCGAAGAATGTAACTTAATTTCGATGAATTAAGAGAATTTAAGTTATTTTCGATGTATTCGATGAATGAAACTCAATTTCGATGAATTAAGTGAATTTAAGTTATTTTCGATGTACTCGATGAATGTAACTAAATTTCGATGAATTAAGTTAATTTGAGTTATTTTCGATGTATTCGATGAATGTAACTTAATTTCGATGAATTAAGTAAATTTAAGTAATTTTCGATGTATTCGATGAATGTAACTTAATTTCGATAAATTAAGTGAATTTAAGTAATTTTCGAGGTATTCGATGAATGTAACTTAATATCGATGAATTAAGTGAATTTAAGTTATTTTCGATGTATTCGATGAATGTAACTTAATTTCTATGAATTAGGTGAATTTAAGTTATTTTCGATGTATTCGATGAATGTAACTAAATTTCGATGAATTAATTGAATTTAAGTAATTTTCGATGTATTCGATGAATGTAACTTAATATCGATGATTTAAGTGATTTAAGTTATTTTCGATGTATACGATTAATGTAACTTAATTTCGATGAATTAGTGAATTTAAGTTATTTTCGATGTATTCGATGAATGTAACTTAATTTCGTTAATGAATGTAGTTATTTTCGATGTATTCGATTAATGTAACTTAATTTCGATGAATTAAGTGAATCCAAGTTATTTTCGATGTATTTGATGAATGTAACTTAATTTCGATGAATTAAGTGAATTTAAGTTGTTTTCGATGTATTCGGTGAATGTAACTTAATTTCTATGAATTAGGTGAATTTAAGTTATTTTCGATGTATTCGATGAATGTAACTTAATTTCGATGAATTAAGTGAGTTTAAGTTATTTTCGAGGTATTCGATGAATGTAACTTAATTGCGATGAATTAAGTGAATTTGAGCTATTTTCGATGTATTCGATGAATGTATCTTAATTTCGATAAATTAAGTGAATTTATGTTATTTTCGATGTATTCGATGAATGTAACTTATTTTCGATGAATTAACTGAATTTAAGTTATTTTCGATGTATTCGTAGTATGTAACTCAATTTCGATGAATCAAGTGATTTTAAGTTATTTTCGATGAATTCGATGAATGTAACTTAATTTCGATGAATTAAGTTAATTTAAGTTATTTTCAATGTATTCGATGTATGAAACTCAATTTCGATGAATTAAGTGAATTTAAGTTATTTTCGATGTACTCGATGAATGTAACTAAATTTCGATGAATTAAGTGAATTTGAGTTATATTCGATGTACTCGATGAATGTAACTAAATTTCGATGAATTAAGTGAATTTGAGTTATTTTCGATGTATTCGATGAATGTAACTTAATTTCCATGAATTAAGTGAATTTAGGTTATTTTCGATGTATTCGATGAATGTAACTTAATTTCGATGAATTAAGTGAATTTAAGTTATTTTCGATGTATTCGATGAATGTAACTCAATTTCGATGAATTAAGAGAATTTAAGTTATTTTCGATGTATTCGATGAATGTAACTTAATTTCGATGAATTAAGTGAATTTAAGATATTTTCGATGTATTCCATGTATTCCATGAATGTAACTTAATTTCGATGAATTAAGTGAATTTAACTTATTTTCGATGTATTCTATGAATGTAACTAAATTTCGATGAATTAAGTGAATTTAAGTTATTTTCGATGTATTCGATGAATATAACTTAATTTCGATGAATTAAGTGAATTTAAGTTATTTTCGATGTATTCGATGAATGTAACTTAATTTCGATGAATTAAGTGAATTTAAGATATTTTCGGTGTATTTGATGAATGTAACTTAATTTCGATGAATTAAGTGAAGTTAAGTTATTTTCGATGTATTCGATGAATGTAACTTAATTTCGATGAATTAAATGAATTTAAGTTATTTTCGATATATTCGATGAATGTAAGTTAATTTCGATGAATTAAGTGAATTTAACTTATTTTCAATGTATTCGATGAATGTAACTCAATTTCGATGAATTAAGTGAATTTAAGTTATTGTCGATGAATTCGATGAATGTAATGTAATTTCGAAAAATTAAGTGCTTTCAAGTTATTTTCGATGTATTCGATTTATGAAACTCAATTTCGATGAATTAAGTGAATTTAAGTTATTTTCGGTGTATTCGATGAATGTAACTTAATTTCGATGATTAAGTGAATTTAACTTATTTTCGATGTATTCGATGAATGTAACTTAATTTCGATGAATTAAGTGAATTTAAGTTATTTTCGATGTATTCGATGAATGTAACTTATTTTGGATGAATTTAGTGAATTTAAGTTATTATCGATGTATTGGATGTATGAAACTCAATTTCGATGAATTAAGTGAATTTAAGATATTTTCGGTGTATTTGATGAATGTAACTTAATTTCGATGAATTAAGTGAATTTAAGTTATTTTCGATGTATTCGATGAATGTGACTTAATTTCGATGAATTAAGTGAATTTAAGTTATTTTAGATGTATTTGGTGTATGAAACTCAATTTCGATGAATTAAGTGAATTTAAGTTATTTTCGATGAATTCGATATATGAAACTCAATTTCGATGAATTAAGTGAATTTAAGTTATTGTCGATGAATTCGATGAATGTAATGTAATTTCGAAAAATTAAGTGCTTCAAGTTATTTTCGATGTATTCGATGTATGAAACTCAATTTCGATGAATTAAGTGAATTTAAGTTATTTTCGGTGTATTCGATGAATGTATCATAATTTTGATGAATTAATTGAATTTAAGTTATTTTCGATGTATTCGATGAATGTTACTTAATTGCGATGAATTAAGTGAATTTGAGCTATTTTCGATGTATTCGATGAATGTAACATAATTTCGATAAATTAAGTGAATTTATGTTATTTTCGATGTATTCGATGAATGTAACTTAATTTCGATGAATTAACTGAATTTAAGTTATTTTCGATGTATTCGTAGTATGTAACTCAATTTCGATGAATCAAGTGATTTCAAGTTATTTTCGATGAATTCGATGAATGTAACTTAATTTCGATGAATTAAGTGAATTTAAGTTATTTTCAATGTATTCGATGTATGAAACTCAATTTCGATGAATTAAGTGAATATAAGTTATTCTCGATGTACTCGATGAATGTAACTAAATTTCGATGAATTAAGTGAATTTGAGTTATATTCAATGTATTCGATGAATGTAACTTAATTTCGATGAATTAAGTGAATCCAAGTTATTTTCGATGTATTCGATTAATGTATCTTAATTATTTTCGATGTACTCGATGAATGTAACTAAATTTAGATGAATTAAATGAATTTGAGTTAATTTCGATGTATTCGACGAATGTAACTTAATTTCGATGAATTAAGTGAATTTAGGTTATTTTCGATGTATTCGATGAATGTAACTTAATTTCGATGAATTAAGTGAATTTAAGATATTTTCGATGTATTCCATGAATGTAACTTAATTTCGATGAATTAAGTGAATTTAACTTATTTTCGATGTATTCGATGAATGTAACTAAATTTCGATGAATTAAGTGAATTTAAGTTATTTTCGATGTATTCGATGAATTTAACTTAATTTCGATGAATTAAGTGAATTTAAGTTATTTTCGATGTATTCGATGAATGTAACTTAATTTCGATGAATTAAGTGAATTTAAGTTATTTTCGATGTATTCGATGTATGAAACTCAATTTCGATGAATTAAGTGAATTTAAGATATTTTCGATGTATTCCATGAATGTAACTTAATTTCGATGAATTAAGTGAATTTAACTTATTTTCGATGTATTCGATGAATGTAACTCAATTTCGATGAATTAAGTGAATTTAAGTTATTGTCGATGAATTCGATGAATGTAATGTAATTTCGATAAATTAAGTGCTTTCAAGTTATTTTCGATGTATTCGATGTATGAAACTCAATTTCGATGAATTAAGTGAATTTAAGATATTTTCGATGTATTCCATGAATGTAACTTAATTTCGATGAATTAAGTGAATTTAACTTATTTTCGATGTATTCGATGTATGAAACTTAATTTCGATGAATTAAGTGAATTTAAGATATTTTCGATGTATTCCATGAATGTAACTTAATTTCGATGAATTAAGTGAATTTAACTTATTTTCGATGTATTCGATGAATGTAACTTAATTTCGATGAATTAAGTGAATTTAACTTATTTTCGATGTATTCGATTAATGTAACTCAATTTCGATGAATTAAGTGAATTTAAGTTATTGTCGATGAATTCGATGAATGTAATGTAATTTAGAAAAATTAAGTGCTTTCAAGTTATTTTCGATGTATTCGATGTATGAAACTCAATTTCGACGAATTAAGTGAATTTAAGTTATTGTCGATGAATTCGATGAATGTAATGTAATTTCGATAAATTAAGTGCTTTCAAGTTATTTTCGATGTATTCGATGTATGAAACTCAATTTCGATGAATTAAGTGAATTTAAGATATTTTCGACGTATCCCATGAATGTAACTTAATTTCGATGAATTAAGTGAATTTAACTTATTTTCGATGTATTCGATGAATGTAACTTTATTTCGATGAATTAAGTGAATTTAAGTTATTTTCGATGTATTCGATTAATGTATCTTAATTTCGATGAATTAAGTGATTTTAAGTTATTTTCGATGTACTCGATGAATGTAACTAAATTTCGATGAATTAAGTGAATTTGAGTTATTTTCGATGTATTCGATGAATGTAACTTAATTTCGATGAATTAAGTGAATTTAGGTTATTTTCGATGTATTCGATGAATTAAGTGAATTTAAGTTATTTTCGATGTATTCGATGAATGTAACTCAATTTCGATGACTTAAGAGAATTTAAGTTATTTTCGATGTATTCGATGAATGTAACTTAATTTCGATGAATTAAGTGAATTTAAGATATTTTCGATGTATTCCATGAATGTAACTTAATTTCGATGAATTAAGTGAATTTAACTTATTTTCGATGTATTCTATGAAAGTAACTAAATTTCGATGAATTAAGTGAATTTAAGTTATTTTCGATGTATTCGATGAATGTAACTTCATTTCGATGAATTAAGTGAATTTAAGTTATTTTCGATGAATTCGATGAATGTAACTCAATTTCGATGAATTAAGTGATTTCAAGTTATTTTCGATGAATGTAACTTAATTTCGATGAATTAAGTGAATTTAAGTTATTTTCGATGAATTCGATGAATGTAACTTAATTTCGATGAATTAAGTGAATTTAACTTATTTTCGATGTATTCGATGAATGTAACTAAATTTCAATGAATTAAGTGAATTTAAGTTATTTTCGATGTATTCGATGAATGTAATTTAATTTCGATGAATTAAGTGAATTTAAGTTATTTTCGATTTCTTCGATGAATGTCACTTAATTTCTATGAATTAGATGA